>JAYRBW010051002.1:0-31985 GCA_036023295.1 Invenusta paracnida
TAAAATTTTCAAATTCTTCGCAATCACTGTCGGTGTATTGCATGGTGAGGAGAGACGAGTATACGACCGTACACGAGAGCGAAGCAAAGTAGAATGACTAAAACAGGCGCGCGCATTCCTTTTATACTCTGCCTGTTCTGACCGTACTCGATCGTGATTGGTCGAGACTACCCCCCCCCTCCCACGCAACAGTCGTTACAAAGTGCACCGGACTCAAAGAGCATCTGAGCATGCCTCACCTACTACTTATCAGAGTATTGTTTTCTATTTTAATTGAAGTGACTAACACTAGAATAACATTTGAATAGACTTATTTTATAAAATTTCAGAATTCCATATTTTACAAAAGTACTTAAATTTTCTACATGTCTTGATGAATTTTGTTTTTCTTAGGGTCATAGCTAGTCCTATATCATTCAAAATTTATGAAAAATAGCCATTTATATCATCAATTGTAACTAAAAATAAATGATATTACAAATTATCATATCAAAAATAATCTCATTTTATTTTATATTTTAAGCCTTATAAATTGTATTTCTTATGCATATTTAATTATTAAAAGAAATAATAAAAACCAAATATCCCACATTTCTAGATAAATGTTGTTATCATAGAGTAATTACTCTATGGTTGTTATCATAGAGTAATTACTCTATGGTTGTTATATTATAGATAATTTATGATCCATATAGAGATATAAATCAATATAGGTGACATGCTGTATAAAAATCCTATTTTTCTGGCCGGAGAGGAAAATCCCAACGATCACAGGCATATCGATTGAATATCAACAAACCGGATACGATACGATACGATACCAATCAATATACAGTGTATAGCCTTTATAATGGCACACTGTATAAAAGGAGAGAGGGATATTAAATTTTAAATTATTGATGCATTTAAACCATTTGACAAAATTTCCTATATTTATTGGAGAATTCTACATTAACTTTCTTTAAAATATAGAATAATTTTCTTATTGTGTATTATAAATATAGCTTGTACACTTCATTTTAAATTGTTTTACATGACATAAATTATTAATCAGTATTGTCACTATGACATATGTATATATATATATATATATATGTAACATGTGTAAAATTTATATAACAAATTTTGTATATATTAAATATATAATGTTCATCTATGTTAATTTATATATAATTTTTGTTTGCCTACTAACTGTATAAATGCTTAAATTATAATTTAATCTGTGCGTTCCTGATAATTAATAGGTAATTAGTTTTTTCAAATATCTAATAATATATTGGATAGTTTTAGTTTTACCAAACATTATCAACAATTATTCTGCCTATACCTACTAGTAAAATACAGCTATAGGTTAAGCATAATTATAAGCAATATGTCTTGATATATGTTTTATTGTGTAAATTTATTACTATTAGTATATGAATTATATATTCTATTTACTAAACCATGACCAAGTTAAGTAATAAAATATGTATTACCTATAACTACTCAAATATTAGCTAATATGTATAATTCAATAAAAAATATAAAAAATATAATAGTAATACGCCTGCACACTTTTGCTTCAGCTTTATTAATCCTAAGATGTAAGTAATGTATTATAAGATTTCTCATAACATTAAAAGTAAAGTGTACCTATACACTTTATTTTTAATGTCATAAGAAATTATTTAGAAATATGTTAATATGTTAATATATAATAATATAAGCTAACAATATATTTAATATAACACAAACAGTTATACTTACATATTAAAAGTGATATTTTTTGTTGTTGTTGTTGTCATGTACATTATTCACACAGCAGTAGTACACCTTTATTCATAAAAAGGCCAAAATATGATATTCGTTACTATGACGAAAACAATGCAAATAAACAATTTGCGTGTGGCCGTTGGGATTTCCCTTTTCCGGCCCTCTTAATTGGCAAAAAAATACTTGAACAAAGCGCTTCTATATAATTTACATTTCAATGTCTGAATAATAATGTTAAAAATCTTTTTCGTAGATGGAATGTATGATTTTAAACTACATAATATAGGATTTACTATACATATTTATAAAATTAATGTTATTAAACTTTATTTGATTTTATACAGCAGCTGGTCTATTAACCAAATCTGTGGGTTCTAATCATAGATATAAATTTACCTCAAATAAACGACTATATTATTATTAATATTCTAGTTTCTTAGTTATAGTTAATCTGTATATCTATTATTCTTATTCATTAAACTAGGGAGTATCTTAAGTTGAAAAATATTAACTTATATGTAGTCTAATTAGTATATTTAAATTTAATCTACCAACAAATAGCAAGGTAGCCTTTTGAAAAAATCTACGAAATACTTTAACATAATGAAAACAACAACATACATAAAAAAGGTATATGTAGGCCAGAGATAAAAAATTATTAGCAAGAGGAAACATTTTTGATTTCCATTGCAGTACACAATTATAAAACAGTCCAGAAATTAGCGTTATATAAAAACAACTGCGTTCGGTAAAATAGCCCTGTATAACATGTAACCAAATAATTCCTAGTCTGGTGAATATTTATCCCCATTTGTTTTATTAAGGTCCAAATAAAAAAATAAGAATCAAAATTGGTTTCACTAAATTCCTTCGAGTGTTCTTCATGTGCGTTTCATCAATTCTTATGCACCGCTCAGAGAACCAGCTTTTTAGCTCTCATTAACTCTCAAGATTAAATACGTATTTTTTATTTTGTTTTAGTCTTTTTCCGGAGTTCAATTTTTACACTGAAAAAAAAAATATCCATGTCATACTGATTAAGAAAATGTGTCATAATAATTAGTCGCTATTGAAACTTATGTGTGTCATCGTAAATTAAAATAGTGAATATAAAGTGTGTCATAATGACACTAGAATATTTAATACAAATAATGTAATTATATAAGAATTAGGTACTGAATGTATAATAAAATTAATCCAATGTCAAATTACACACACAATTTTTTCCAGTTAGTGACATTGTTTTAGTGTGATGTATAATGCTACAGTGTAAAATAATGTAATTATATAAGAATTGCTGAATGAATAATAAAATTAAAACCATGTCAAATTACATACACAACTTTTTCCAGTTAGTGACATTGTTTTAGTGTGATGTATAATGTTACAGTGTAAAATTTGACAGATACAATATAATTGTTTCAAATATATAGTAGCAAATATTTTGAATACTTACATAATTTGTTTAGAAGTTGGATTATTTAGTGTATTTGTATTAATAGTTTTTTATTCAGTTACAATAAAATACAATTGTAAATATGTAAAAATGCTTCACAATATTTAACCCTAAAACGTATTTAATTTGACAAAAGTACCATGTCTTTAGATAATGGTAAAGCATTCAATATCTAAATATTTTTGTATCTTGTAATTAAGTGACTTTTATATTGTGAATGTTTTTGAAAAAATTGCAATTTTTATTATATAGTTTTTAAAATAATCACATATTACATTTTTACATTTTATACGTTTTAGTAAATTTTGTCAAGAAAAAAAATATACAATGAATTGGAAATATTGGCTTGTAGAATCACTATTAGTCAATCACAATAGAGCAGCTGTTATTATTATCGGTGTTTTCCGATCAATATTTGGGAATTCCAAACATGCCCTATTTATTGCATGGTCAAATTCATAATTAATTTATAGTGACATTTTTTATCTATAACATGGAAGTTTCTATTGGTATTTTTTAGTAAGCAAAAAGTTTACTCAAATTTCAGATCACATTAAAAACAATCCAATCATCCATTCGTTAAAATTTTGAGAATAGTAAGCATTTAGAGAAAATTTACAGCAATATTTACTTTACCTGGTACTTTTGTCACACCAAATATGTTTATTTAACTATTTTATGACGGTTAAAAAAGACTGCCTCCACCAACCCATTAGTAACATATAGAATAACATTCTTTGAATCGCTTGCCATATGTCCGGATAAACGAAGTCCCACACAAGTCTTGAATGAATGTTAAAGCAATGTTTTCATGTTCGCTGAGTTCTTTAGCTGTCGGGATGCATTTGTATTCGTAAGTTGTTGACGTGGTGGGGTCTTTCCAGAAGATTATATTGCAGCGACATCGAGGTCTGTGGTGTTGATACTTTGCCTTTCGTTCTCGTGCTCTCATTGTCTTCGGCCTTTCTAATCGCTATAGGTCAAATGTAAGTTTGGTGTCATCCTCCGATAGCAGACGCTCTGCTTATAGTCTGTCGTCATTATCTCCTATGACTAAGTAAATGCTGTGAATGCTTCAAAATTACACTCGTCTGATAAACGATGTAACCGCCAGAAAAACTAAGTTATACTCTCATTATTAAATTGTCAACATTAAAAGAACGCCTTGCGCCGAAGTAAAAAGATTGATTTGCTCCCGAAGAATTCTCTCAGACGGTCAACACTGCTTGTAAGTGACTTTTGAAGCTGGTAATCTATCAAAAATGTGAGTGTCTTCATCCGCTTTGACGACGAGGAAGTAATTTTCCAATTGTTGGAGGAAAAACTTAGTCATTTTCCTTTTGAATTGGCAGAGAGAATAGGTGATATCGAAAAATTTGCACTTGAAATTGTCAGAAAATCACTACATTTTAGAAAATATGTTAATAATGTAGTAATCGTTAAAATAATCCGTTTTTAGCCTGCCACCATAATGTTGAATCCTCTTTGATTCAGTAAAACAATAATAAAATAATGTGTCTTAGTAAAAGTGTATTTAGTACAACGCGTAAGTCCAACTCTTACTGCAACAAATATGCGGTGACAGCGTGGTTTGAGTGTAAAACATAATTAGATAGTATACGGTAGCTGAACTGATAAGCTATGGGTTATGGAGGGGGGGAGAGGGATATTGAGTATTCAGTCATACCACTTTCGAAATTCCTGGAAAAGTCTAGTAAACGTTAAATAAATGTTTCCTTTATGATATAGAGTTTAATTTAAAATTCGTCGTTATGACACATATGTGTTTGATCTCGAGACAAATATTAAATGTGTCACTAGATGCGTCAAAAGTAAAAAAAAAACACTCATAATGACACATTTATAAGCTTTGACACATCTAATTGAGACGGATATTTTTATCAGTCTAATATCTTGAATAATTTTGCTTGTAGAGATGTTGCTGGAGTGCGTCTTAATAATAGTAATTTTCCTAAAGAATTAATGTCATGCAATATAAATTTGTGGTCAATTAATTAAATTTACTGATGTCACTACTTATATATATGACAAAATGTGATTTGATATTAAATAATGATTTCCTAAATTATACTTGGTAAGATATATATTTTTAAATTCATTAATATTTGATATCTGTTTTACTTTATAGATAATTATATATTTTATTATACATTTATTCCATTTGTAAATGAATCACGAATCAATTAATTATACTTGGTTACTATTTATTTCAATTTTTATTGTTTATTCGATTCAGAATAAATTTATATAAACCTTTTTATAATATATTTTATAATTTATCTATAAATTTATTATAAAAAACGCGTGGCTTATATATATCCTATTTTATTTATTTTTATATTAACATGTCCTTAGCATATATCCTATTTTAATTTTTTATATTAACATGTCGAGTCATTAAGTTGGCAAGTGTATACTTGTCAGTTTGGTACCAAAGTTTTTAAAAATGAGACCTTATTTGTAAATTAGTACAGTTTCATTTCTAACTTTTTTTGGTAACCCGAAACAAAATATTATATATAAGTTGAGCATGTGAAACGTGTAAAAATATACAGATAATATTTTTGTGATATAAAAATAAATTCTTTAAGTTAAATTGAAATTTTTTTTCTATATCGGTGTAGATATTTATATTAAATTATTATGTAAAATGTGCAACTGGCAGTTACATTTAAATATACTCAAAATATTCAAAAACATATATTTTTGAGATCGAATAAAACAAAATAGCAGCATCATCAAATACCGTTTACATAAATCTCCAATTAAAAAAGTTAATTATTCTTATATGTTTTTATAGTATATACACATTTAATTGGTTAAAATATAGTCATCATTCATTATATAACTTCAACAGATTTAAAACTGAAGAAGACAGACATAAAAAGTTTCAGAAATAATTTAGACATCAAAACTATCGAACAACTGTTGCATCTGATCAGATTCATTTGCGGTGTATACGCTTGCCTGAAATATACTCGAGGCAAGATGAAAGGCTCTGATTTTATAAATAAATAAATAAAATTAGTTACACAGGCGATATATGTGCGAATGAAGACCTTCCAAAGTTATTGATGCAGGTACTGATTCACTTCTGCATAAACGGCCCTCTTAAATTCGCTATCTTTAATTCCACTCCATTATGCAGCCTTCAAAGATACATTAACTTGTTTTAGAGGCCATATTGCACGATAACAAATAGGATCTCTTTTCTATACGCCCGCCATAAACAGTGGAATTGGCCCACATACTTAAACAGTATCCCAGCAAATATCAGCTCTCCTTTAGAGAAAAGAGAGAGGGGGGAGGGCATTTGGAACAAACTTTTTCAACAATCAGAGATCATTTGATCTGATTGACTCTGACTTCTAAGCAATTTAGGCTAATGTCCTCCCTTAATCCGATGAAGCCATAAAGAGACCGGACTGTTCTGTATTCTGACCGACTCTGATAAAAGTTGCGGTTTAGTAGACGCATATATATATGTAGCACCATACATGTCTGCACCTACATTCTATTGCAAATACCTGGTTAACAACCAATGTAGACAAGAAAACATACACAGTTGCAATTAGTCTTTTAATATGATATAAGGTCTCCTATTGGCCGCTTTTTAATAGCAAATTGTGTCTATATTGGAAAACATGACCGAAAAAATAATTTACGAATTACCCAGTTTTTGTATTGAGTATTTTTATGACGAATACATTAAAATTAACAATATAAAATCAATTCATATAAATATAAAATCATGCATTTAAACTCTATTACATACCTAATCAACATTGATATAAAAGTTGGAGCTAATAATTTTTTAAATAAATGTGCATTTTGAATGGAGTTCATTTTTTTGACAATTTTGCATATAAAATTTTTGAAATAACATATGCTTAGGTTAATAAAGGATTACAATCAAATTTGGATAAATATATAATTGCATCAATGAAACTATTAAAAGAATCCATTACTATAGTCGAATTTGCTTATTGTAAGTAAAAGGAAATTTGGCCAAAAGTATCATTTTTACGCACGCAAAAACGAAAAATTATGCGACATTTAAAAATACTATCCATATGTACATGCAGGGAAAAAGATTAAAAAGTTACGCATTAATTATAACAACAAAAATCAGTTGCTTGAATTTAGGACTTATCTTATTATTTTGTTTGTGGATAATTAATAATACTATATTGTACGTAGATATAATTTTTTAATGTACATAATACGATCTAGACAATTAAAATTATGTCTGTTTAAAAATAATTTATTTAATCATTAATCTGCTAGACGGTTTAATTATATTATAGGCCTTTAGGCTATCCTAATTTTATTCTATTCCTTATACATAGTCTGTTTTTGCAAGAAATTCGATATATAAGCAGATCCAATAAACTCGCATGTTTTTTAGGCTTTTAGTATTAAAAATTACTTTTTGGTTACAAGATATTTGGCACATTCTTATCATGATATTGTTTTAGGCATTTCAAGATATTTTGTTTTCCATTTAATAAATTATACATATACATATACATATATCGAAAGGACTATAATACGTAAAGAGGAGATAGATAGCCTTTGAAATACCTTTCTTCTATGATAGAAAAACTTTCCCAACGTGCCTGATGGATACCTTTATTGCGTTGCACGACTCTATAATTAATATTAGGTATATTAAGAAAATATATATATATAGTCACAAAAATATGTATATATATATATCATTAGAAGTCAGGGGTATTAAGTGAAAATGCGCTGGCTTTGCACTACTAGATTATTTCATTAACAGACAATTTATGTAATAAAGTATTTCATTGCATCGTTTGCTTTCCTCCTGGGGTCCCCAAGTATTAATGACCTCTTTCCATCGATGGAGTTTGGTATAATCCAAGGGATTACACCAAGACGACAACCGTAATACCCAAACATTACTGGCATCCTTACTCCATGACTGGAATATATCAGAGGCAATAGTTGCCTAATGTAATCTGGAGATAAGAAAGTATGCAGCCCATTATGGTCTAAGTAAAGGATTAAGGGACCCTTTGCAGAAAACATTATACAATAAATATATTGCTAGAACTTATCAACATTTTTTCAATTTGCGTGGGTAAAAAATGTAGTAAGTAGTTAATGTTATTAAAGTTTGGAAAACTTTTCCAAAGATGCAATGAAAATATATATTTTGTAATTTTAATTATTTAATAATTGGGTGTCTACAGAACAAATTTGCGTTTTGAAATAACATATCAGTATTTAAGATAATTTGTCGTATCACATAGAATTACTTTACAATTTGAATTCAGGTCATTACATTTTTTTAATTAATTACCACTAAAATGAACAAAAATAGATTTTCAATTTTTTTTGTTTTGGAAGGGAAAATATAGATTAATATGATATTCTCATGAAAGCAAAATATTTATATTTTGAAACAATAAAACAACATTGCGTGCATATATGCGTTTCTTACCAACATAAATAATGGCTATAAATTATCAAAGAACGTGACAAAATTTATATGCACATAGATATTATGCATACAACGTTAGACTCATAGTGAAGTTTTGGTTCTATATAATGGAGATAGCTGGTTAGATAAAAAGCCAGTAAATCACCCGATTTAAAGTTGATTAGTGTTAAATTTGTTGCTGGGTCCCTCTGTTTCACAACAACACACTGTCAGCAAACGATCTGATCTTACAGTGCGATAAGCTGAGCCCCCAACCAACAAATTTCGCCTCAAAAACAAGATTACATAAGATCTACAACCCTGAAGTGACCCCCTCCCTGGTATCAGGTATATGTATTTTGTACCTGCATATATTATTTCACAACAATAATAAATAAATAGCAGGCAACATGACTATATGCAGACCTGTATAACACATCCGTGCATTGAGAATATTTCTAAATCACATATGAATCTTGAAGATGGAGATCTAAGTTGAGATAAGACACAACAATGTCATTAATTGTGCGACCTTTAAGAACTATATATGCTATAAATGAAAGTTTAGTTGCTCTATTATAACCGCTTAGCTGTTCTCTCTGAAATGCCTATATGATACGATTTCCACTTTTTGTGCAATACGGTAGCTGACAACCTTATCAAAAGAAGCATCCTATATATTGAAACATGTTGCTATCTATTTAATATATACTTTATAAAATCATTTGCTTAAAATAATTAAACTATATATATATATTATCAGCTATTTAGGCTATCAGCAGTATATCTTACTTCACTGCTTTGTTTTCTTAAAAATGCAAAATAAGCAAATAGGATATATATAATAATTAATTTTGCCAATATATATTATAATAAAGTATATGCGTATAAATATGCTCCTTAGTTAAAATCCATTTACATAAATGAAGGTACATATATAAGACACAAATTATTTTAAGAATTATGCAAGTAACATTTCAAATACATATAACAACAATATATATATGTATATATATATAGAAGAAAATATATACAAAATGATGAATGAACGCTTTTTACAAGGCTATGTTCACTAAAGTCATGATCATCAAATGTTTATCAGTGTAAATTCGGATTATGGCTGTGACGATATATTTTACGAGATATATACTTACACATTTAATGTGTAAATAATAAGGTTTATGTATATTGACTGAAAATATTTGTAATAAATTGTTATAAGTATTTTCGCTATTATAAAATACATCTCAAATTGGTTTCCACACAATTTTGAAATAAACAATCAATGTAGATAAAAACTTGTCATTTTTTTTAATTTTCTATTGCGGCACATTGAAATAAATTAGAACTAATTAATGTTCGAAATCTATATACTTCTTATAATTATATCCTTTAAATATATGCATTGTATTTGCACAGATATATACTACATTAATTTTTGTCAGAGATAAGAATTATTAAATTTTGTGTGTACAAATCCTGTAAAATATGATATATATATTTTTTGATTATTTATAGTTGATGTACTATAATTTGTTAAATGGAAACATTTTATTGAAGAATAAAAATTATGTAAAACCAGTTTTCCTTTTTTAAATTTTATTCATACCTTAACAAATGCTAGGAAAATGTTGATTGTTAGATATAATTATAGTTAATAAATGTAATGTTGATCTAAAATGCATAAAAACATAATGATTGTACGTCTTGTTAAAAAGTGATAAAATGTTTATAAATCTCTGACTAGATTCAAAAGAAAATTGTATGCATGATATAGTAATGTCTGTTTCACTGAAAACAAAAAACAGCAAAAACACATGTGGAGAAGGATGGTTGCTTCGTCAGTTTTATAATATACATATTATATTTAGAATTTAAATTTAGATTGTCACGATGCTTCCGAGCAGTATAGTTCACACATCAGCTAAGTATATCACAGTTTCCAAACTGGGTTACAATAAAATTGTGTAACACACGTCGTGCTAATGACATGTGTACGTAGAGCACTAATATTTATGCAGGAATTCAGTTAGTTCCAATCTGCATACCTCAGCAGTACTCCCAGCCATTCATCAACTACTTTATTTACGCTCCTTGATTTCCAAAAAATTTGCAAATAATTGCTTTCAATTAATTAAATTATTATAAATATATGTGTTAGTCCACCAATAAGCTGTATTTCTATAATTTTTATTTTTATAGCTAAATTTTCTATTATTAAGCTTACTGATTGCAACTCATCGACAAGCACAATAATCCACAGCCATGTTCTGGTAGACTTTGAGGACAACCTGTCGGCCAGGATCCATGTAAAGAAGTGACTGTGGCGAGAGTTTGAGAGGCACACAACACGGTGCTGGCACACTTTCCTTCTGTATTTCATGGACCAGGAGTTGAATGATTGCGTGATTCGTGGCATTGAAGTTATCGGAGAGAGGAAATGGACAGAGGCCTGAGCAGTACCCTGCATCGTAACCATTAGGGGCGATGATCCAGTTCTGCCATCCAACCATCTCGAAGTCCACATACAGTGGTCGTCGTCGACAGTTTTTCCGGATGCGGTTCTGGTGCCGCTGGAAGTTGTAGATGTCTCGTTTGGTGTGTCGACGACTCTTCTTTTTCCTGCCTCTTCGGTTCCGTCGTCGGCGAGGTTTTGGAGGTGAGGAGGGGGTTGGTGGGGGGATGGAGAGGTCTCTGTGGTAAGTTACCACGTGGGGGTCGTTCTTGTTCGAAGACACTTCTGTGGAGAGAATTGAAGCACAGTGTTAATGACTACTTAACGCGACCCTTTTTGTGGGAAATTATCTATCGATTAGGTATAAAGTTAAAAGAAATCTCTAAATACATATTTCTTGAAGTAAATGTCAAAACATATTATAAAAGCTATCACTGATGATTATTTTGCCATTCTAAAATATGTATCAGAAAAATTGAACGACTGATTCATTTTAATAACATAATCAATATATATTATATTGCCATCCGGTAATTATCATTATAATATCATATATAAACATTGAAAAGAAAAAAAGGTCAACCTCCTTTACATTTCTTGGATTAATATAAATATATAGTAGTAGGATAAACGTACCTCTATACCATATCTACCTATCTAAATTAAAAAAATAATATTGTATTATATGGTAAAATGTTTTGAGCAATTGCAGTCCAACGAGTATGAAATTTATTATTTTTTGTGTTTTATCAAACCCACATCTTAACCACATCATAACCACATCTCATCAAAATGCCAGACGTATTTCACTTAATATTTAGCTATTGCGTAACATTTAAGAGTAGGTATATCTAAAATTACTTAAGAGTAGTTGAAGATAAACTTAAAAAACATTAAATAAATTGGTGCAGTCATTATACTATTATACATTTAGTGGGTCAAAGAAGGTTTTAAAAAACTTTTACTAAAACCTACTTTGACCTTACTAAATGCCAACACTGTAACCTATCCAAGCCTGCAGGTTGATTATTTAACTACGAAGAAATTAAAGTCAT
Source organism: Invenusta paracnida (assembly GCA_036023295.1). NCBI lineage: Eukaryota > Metazoa > Platyhelminthes > Proseriata > Coelogynoporidae > Invenusta > Invenusta paracnida. Next base: position 12,192 of record JAYRBW010051002.1, read on the forward strand.
CAAACATTAGTTAATATATTAATTATTAGTTAATAAAAACATAATATTTAATCAAAATATTGTGTCTTCTTTGAGATTATGTTCAAATTATTTTAATTTTGTGATGAAAAGCATTATAAAAAATATCCCAATAAGAACTCACCCAAATTGCCAACGCTTCTTCTAGTCCTGAGATGTTGATGTTGCTGAGCAGACGATGATATACCCTCTGGTTTAACCAGTATAAGATATCGACCTAGTTGCCCCCCAGAAAGTCGTAGTCGATCAATAGACGAGGAAACATCGAAGGAGATCCAGTCACTGCCGCGAATATCCAATCGATGCTTCTGTAGAAGCGGTTTTGATGGAAATGAGACATCGTAGACATGTACCAGTTGATGGTGATGTGGAACTTTGGAAGAAAGAGTCCATGAAATCCGCAAAAGACGAAGTTCGGCGGCTAAGTTTCGATGATTTGGGTCGTGAATGACAGATGAGAGATTGAAGATGAGAAGAGCTGTAGTGGAATTGGTTGCCAGGGACTCTGTGGGTAAATTGAAAGATGTGAGGGATATCTGGCTTCAGTTTCTATGTTAAATTTGTGAAGGTCTTCTTTTGAAGTGTTTTCATTAACTTTGAAGTATTTAGATATCGACTTTTATCTGATTTTTTAATTATTTGTTACAATTTTAAATGTATTGCTTTTCTTATATACAAAAGAAACTTAAACTACAATTACTTCGTCATAAATATTTTTTTAGTAAAACAATTCAATTGAAACTTTTAATAATCATTTTTCTAAAATTGATATTATTAACTTTCTTTTGGTTGTAATTACATACTTATGCGTATACATTTAAAATATAAATTATTACAAAGCAATAATTTGTTTATATTAATATAAAATAGATACAATTGAAATTGATAAAACAGTGTAATGAAATAATTGAAGTTATTGAAACATATAGATATTGATATAACCAAAGTTATATTTTTATATTGACATCTTTTAAATAAATTATAATTAAATTTCAATCGGACATTCTATATTTTATTTAAAGCTCGTAGGACATAAAACATCATCATTCACAAAAAATATACAAGATTTTTAATACAAGCACTAAAAACTATAAGAGATTTTTTTTATAGATGCGGTAAATATGTACAAATAGAGTAATTGACTCATATTGTACTAAGCGGCAATTGCTCTTTACCTCAATATTACTAAAATATAGTAGTGTTTCCAATCTACATACGGGTTGATATATATTATAATGCACGTACAAGGAACGGTTTTTCGACCACACATGTATTTTTATAGCATATCTAATAATGCCCCAGTTTGTTGTTTGTTACACCAAGTTTATACAAGAATTGCCCAAATTAATCCAAGAGATTCGATTGAATTTATTAGATTTTTATTAACGCACACAAAACAGGTACAATGTACAATATCTATCATGAAATTGTTTTGCTATATATCAACTTACGTTCTGTCAACAATTTCGAACAATATTTACTTTAAATGGATACAATGTGGTCATAGAAAGCTATATGCTCAATTGTCGTGACATTCTTCCCATAACTTTGTATATGTTGAATAGAGGCATTTTTTCATTTAATTGACATTTTTAATTCAATATCTGAATATCTTATTATAGACTAGGTAAGATACTATTTTATCTTAAAATATTCAATATGTACCTATATGAGCTACATAATAAATGACTAAAGACACTTAATTGAAAAATTCTCCTGCAACATAATCACTATATGAAATAGAATATATGTTATATATTTCAAATTGATCTTACTTTTATTGAGATTTATTAAGGAAGTTTTATGCATTAATGCTTCGTAAGTATATCTTTTTATCTCTAACAAAATATTTTCAATATTAGGTACCTATATTAATATTTTAAATTTCATGCCTTTAATTTTTTACTTTAAATATTTCTATATTTTATACTCAATGTGTATTATATAAAAATTGCATATTTATCTAAGACCTAAAAAAGTACATAATATTAAGCAATTTTAGGGTTTCACAACAAAATTTAAACAAATCATTGATTTAAATTATTCTATCTGAAAAACTTTACTGTCTGTCTCGAAGAAAACATTGTATAAGACTACTCAATAATCTATTTTGGTATTTAATTTCCAATTTATTAAAACCTATATTAATGGCTGCTCAAAAGTGCACCTATATATTTGGGTCAATTTTCAATAAACATTATATAGAAGAAGAAAAAAGATTTTTAAAATTAATCATGCATTTGGCGTATACATTAAATTTTGTATATATTAATATTGTATTTTTATAAATATAAATTCTGAATTCTCATATGCAAATTATGACTAGGGATTAACAAAAACGATAAATGTTACGTCACTTTATATGACTTTATCTATGACAATATCTACGGCAATTATACCTGGTGAACAGTGTATTAAGTATATATCTGTAATTAATAGTTTGGGAAAATATTTTTGTCGTTAATGTAAATTTCATAAAAAGAACAAATATTTTTATTGTATATAATTATTCATGTATATATATAGTATATTATACTCTGTTTTATTTTAAATAATGATATGATTTTCGATTACTTATTTTTTCAAATTCTTGCCGTCATAATTGAAAGTCACAAACTAATACAGAACAATTTGCTTTTAATTTTTTATATGTGCTAAACTTCTTTAATGACAGACCTAATCATTTAATCATCTGCTTTGTTTATATTTTTTATATTAAAAACTAACCAAACAAAGTCATATTTTAAAATTTTGTGATAACTTTTCGATATTATGACAAGAATTTCAATTCACATATATTTTATATGTATTAGATAATCTGTTTATATTTTAAAATATATGTTATTGTAATCATTTTTTACAAAACATATTTTAAGAATTTTTTTTTAAGTTTTACTTTTGATCACAATGCATTTAAAGAAAGTTAAAAAAAGTTTCTCTTAGAAAAAAGTTTTCTGGGGTTTCTGAAAAAATATTTTAATCGATATCATTTATTTCAATTATTTTCCCAAAATGCGTTTTTGAATTGTATTTAAGCATATGTCTTGTATGTATTCATTCATGATATATATATATATATATGCATATAAGCTATACTCCATGCATCAAAGAGTACAAACTTTACAACTTCTAAAATATAATAACATAAAAATATATATAGTGTGGCATCCAAAGTGTTGTATTTGAAGCTAATAAAAATATGCTTTTGTGAAGTATCTACATTTTTCATAATTATTCGGATACTTATCGTTAATAAATATATAAGCATATATGAATATAAAAATACGAATATATTGGTTACAAAATTCATAGATTTTATACTGAGATATAGAGTTACAAGTAACGACATATCTTTATGGATATTTACGTTTTGACGGTGCTAATACCCATCACTTGCTAGGTTATACTTACTATTATATGTATCCATGCAAAGTTTAATGCTTATAATCTTAATTTCTGTATCGTTTTCTTGTTCAGCCATGTACATACGCATACACATATGTATCTTGAGATGAAGACAGTATATTTTACGGAGTTTTTCTTGGCATCAAACGAATAATTTCAATACGCAAGATTAATAGTTCTAAAAAAAATTTTAAACTTTACAATAATTAGTATTTTTGCACAATGTGTATATTGTACGAAAGTAGTTTTAAGATAATTAATATTTACTAACGAAATGTTAAAAATTAGAGATACAGTGAGTTAAATAAAAAGATGCTAAAAACCAATCTTGACTAAAACATTATTTTGCTTTTTTAGTAATAGTAGCTTGATAATATTCATCTATATATACAATAAAATCATTCGACTAATAGCAACATGCAATTTATTATAAAGCATATGACCTTTACTTATAAATTTACATATAGGAATAAATATGATTAATTTAGTAAGATCCTCGTGCAATCATCACTACTTGAATAAACTAGATTGATGATTAGAAAACTAGTAATAAGTTACTTTCTGCCATAATATCAGATAAACTCTAAAGATTATTAGAATAGCAATATTATTAATATAGCTTTTTTTAATAGTCACATTGGAACTTAAACCCAACCCAACTTAAATACTTTATTTGGAAGCAGATCTTTAAACCGACAACTTTATTATGAAGAACAAAAAGCAGTGCCCCATCTTTTTAAGATAGCCAAGCATTCAGACCTCATAATTCTCTAGTGCGCATTAAATGTATTTTCTGCTTACCAATTCCGATTCTCTCATCTTAAATGTGAAGCTGTACTAATTATTTTCAGTTATATTGAAAAATAAGATTTTAATCACGTCCGGCAGATTTTAGAAGTTATTATACGTTTAATTAAGACTGTGACTGTCGTATAGATTGATATAAAAGAACTTTCATGGATACTACTATGTTAAATTACTGAATCATTTAGTTGAATGAATATAATATATGAATAACATTCACCTGTAATTAATTCCCAGTTTTAAATTAAAATATTGTTAAGATATATATGTAATTATTAATCCGTATAGTTTTATTATTTATAAAAGTATAAAAAGAAAACGAATGATATTATATATTAAATTAAATTAAATTAAATTCCTTTAAATAGAATTAAATTAAGGAAGGAATTAATTGTTTTAGTTTAAGTGTGTTAACACATCTTCCTAAATTAAATTCCTTTAACTTCCTTAAAATTTTATTTAGTTAATGAAAACTGAAAGAAATGAGCGATTGCATCAATTTATTTAAATTAAATTAATTAACTCAGTGGGTGAGGTTATGTTTGGTGCTAAATTTGGTGTTAAGTCGGACTTAACACTAACACTACGACTTAACACCAAACATAACCTCACCAATTGTTATTTAACCAACTGATGAATAATGCGGTCTAAATCATAGAGTAATATAATAATAACATTCATTATTATTTATACCATATGGTCTAAATATTGTTTAGAAATTCTGCGTGTTTTATTTAAAAGGATATTATGCATATTACCAATTTACTTTCACATAATATGTAGGAATAAATTATACAGGAGTAGGTACATACATAGGAATAAAATAGTGTTCTGGAGATTTTAAATTCTCTCTTTAATTTACATTTCAAAGAATGACATCTTTTTAAAAACATGGACATATTGTATTATTGCTGATGGAATATTTCATACATGTCTACAATTATATTGTCTAGTATACAATCTAATATTTTAAATTTTAATATGTATGTTATCTCCACGAACATTGAATAATTTATCAATAATGCAAATGAAATCGAATGGAATTTAGGTAAATTTGATTTAGAAGTTTGTATATATATTGTAAAAATAATATGTTGGTGATATTACGTGTTATCATGTACGTTATTAATGATTTCATTTAATATAATATATGAATTGCTCACTCATAAATTCTGTTCTAAAACTCTAATAAACAATTAAGATATTTATTTAATTTTCATGAATATTACGATATTTATTATACTGAAATTTATTTGAGTGAATTAGCAAGATATGAAAATGTGAGACTATAAGTGATTTATTAATCACCAGAACTCTGGGAATATTTATACATGTTTATCAAATTCACATGGCACAGTATCAGACACTTCGAGAGGTCAGTTAGATTTTGAGATTTTCTAAATTATACACACCCATTGAAATGATATAGGAAATCTTGAGTCAAATAATACACATAATACCTATACATGCTACTGATGCTCCAAAAATAAGAAGTTCATGTGAATGTTTTGTTTGTTTGTATGTATTGGGCCGTGTCATGAACACAAATTCCGATAAAAAAATACTTTTGTTACACATAGAGCAATATTTTATTTATTGTCGATAGGTCTCTCTTATATATCGCTGGTATTAAATTACATGTGTACAGTCACTCCTTAACAAGGAATTGGATTGTATGTACGTCTCAGGATTTATGGACAGAAAGATAGTTCTCAGAATGCTCTCCTCTACATATTATATAGTAAAACAGGGGAAGTGTTATTTTGATGCTAGCCACTAAAGTAATATATTGGTAAACTCATTTTGGTGTGAATTTTTTGTTGCTTTGCTGATAACCAATTATGCTCATTATAGAGTATAGAGAATTAGATCAATTATCCTGAAATAATTCAATTAATCAAATATGTTTTCACACAGAGATAAAAACTATACCATTGATAAATATGAAATGAATAAAAACGTGTTAAAATTAATTTAACTTAATTTAATTCTGTTATATATAAAATATTTAAGATTATGACATGATATACGTTGTTCAACAAATTTACTGAATATATTTTTAAAATTCTAATAGATCATGTTATCTTTTACAACTGTAAAAGAATTGACAGAAAAGAATTTATTTATTTATTTGTTTGTTTGTTTGTTTGTTTGTTTGTTTGTTTGTTTGTTTGTTTTAAACAGAAATAAAATATTTATCATGTAACGTAAAGCATAGTCATAAAAAATATTATCCATGTACCTGCATAATACCCGCACATTTACAGCATGATAAACTACACTCATCTGGTCTTTGAAAATTAAAATATACATATATTTATAATGTCAAAAATAGTGATCTACATATATATGATATTAATCAATTTTGTAAAATTATAATTTGTTTAAATTTATATCGAGATATTGAATTACTATTATTCATCATCTGAAGTAATTTAACTCAAGTTTATAAAATCAAGCGCATTGCGCCCTGTGATTATACTATTTATGACGATGTTATCCCTATATAATTTGCACAGCATTATTTAACTTTCAAATTACACAAAGATATTTCATTTAATCTTTAAAATACATCTTATATTCTCCCTTACATTTAAAATTTAAAATCCCTATTTCGTATTAATAAGATGTTGTAATACAAACGAAAATCTAAATTATACAACTGGTATACTTGCAATATCAAATAAGTTAAGGAATTAACAAATTATATCAAATTATAAAATATTGTAAATACTAAAGCATGCTATTGAAGATAAAGTAGTATTATACACTTTTTGTATTAATTAGTTCATTATTCCAATGATAGTGGGTATATTTATATTGATACTATTGACAGTACTTAATTAATACTAGTATATATCTATTTAAAAAAATACTTTTAAGCATATTTATAGTATATATATATATAATCTTTTAATTACATCAAAAGTTAATTCCAATTTTAATTCCAATTAATGTTATGTACAATTTTAAATAAAAAAGTTTAATATTTAAAAAATAAAAATAAAAATAAAAATTGTAAGTCCAATTTTCAATGAAAAAATAAATAATATATAAAGGATTTTAAAGATATATGCTTAAAGTAATGTATAACTAGTCTTACATTAATTAATACATGTCTTTATAGACGTAGAAAAAGCTTATAACTTTAGATCAATAACTACTTTAACTAGACTTTTACAAATCATTTATACACTAAAGATAAACACTCAATCATTATTTTACCTAATATTTAACATAATATTTTAACGTAAATTCCATATAAATTAATCAATACATACAGGGTGTTCCATAAGTCTCTTCGAGAAAGAAAAAAATCAAATAGGTCATAATAAAACTAATTAATAAAAAAATATTTACCAGTTTATTAAAACATTTTTGCATATATAACTTATATGATAATAATTGAAACATTAAATGTCAGTCTGGGTCAGTCTGCAGACCATTGTGTTCAATGCACAAACGTATTCTTCTGAAGGTGGATGTGTTCATTTTTTTAAAGCAAATCTTAATGGATTTCTTGAATCTTTTCTGTTATTGCCTGTTTCCATTATTCCACATTTGTTGGTTTCTGAGAAATAACTCGAGGTTTGAGAATTACCTAGAGGGCATATTCTCACAGAAAGACAGATCAGGGCTTCACGTGGGCCAAGAGATTGAGTCAAATTTTCCAACCCACCTTTCAGGGAACATGTTAAGAAAATGTCACGTTTCGTGTGCAGTATATGCTGGAGCACCATCTTCCTGGAAGTGGGCAGAATTTGTAATGCCCCTTATTTTAGGGCAGGAATGAACTCTTCATGAATCAAAAGATAGGAACTTTTTGTGTCAAAATTTTATTTTGTGTTTATTTCTGTTGTTTGTAGGGACTTATGGAACACCCAGTAGATAGAATGGCAATCTAAATTATGTCCATTAAAAATGTTGTGCATTTTGAGTTTGTGGTCAGCATATATTATTTCAAAAAAATTAAGTATACTCCAACTCATTTATTTATTATAGAAAAATTATATTGAAAAAGATATTAATATTGTATTTTTACTAGTTTTTATATCGTTGTAATTAATAATTCATAAAGGATTTATATTTTTGTCCATAAACTTACTACTTCAAATTGTTACGCCATTTGTTCAGATAGCCAATCTATGTTTAATAAGTATATGCTAACTTCTTTATATAATATTATAAAAAAAATATATTTAAAAAGTGTAGCAGTATAATCCATATAGTAATGATTGTTATGCTATTGATTTGAATTGCATAAATATATATTGCAATTGTAGTGTTTGAGTTATAAAAACAATATGAATATTACAAGCTATTCGAAAACGAATGTTCAACTCGATATGTGAACCTGTACTGAATAAATGCTTACATTAATTCATCGAATTATTATTTTATATTGTATATAAAATTAAATTAAATTTTTGAGATTATTAGGCGATTGAAGTTTTAATCGGAAGATTTAAAAATTATAAATAAAAATATAAGTAGGAGTGTGCGCGATAGAAAGTGGTATAACGCGTCTAATTTTGAAACAAAATTTTAAAGTTATATAAAATTGTATATGTTGTCCTTAATAAAATTTTAAACCATTACAAAAATGGAATAAATAGATTTTATAAATAATTCAAATTTAGGAATTAGGAATTTTATAAATTTTACCTAGTACAATAAAACAGACGAGAAATTTCAAATTTAATATAAGTATAAGTAATATTCATAATATTTCTAGTCGTAACGTTATAGTATTAATAACACATTATTTTAATAAATATATAACTATAGGAAAAGTGATTTCTACAATCTATATCTTCAAAGTCATTCCTTGAATGAGTAATAGTTTTGGGAGACATAGTGTCTTGAGGGAGGAGCAACCTGATAGGACTCAACTCACCGATCAAAGGGTGCGAATGTACAGCTGTGACAACACCCAAATTCCTCGACTGTTGCCCGATACTCGCAGAGAACTGGTGCCAGTCTGTCTCATGTCGCTTGTGAAGTTGATACATATAGTCAGGTACTTGAGCTAGCTGCCGCGAATATAGAGCCTTTTGGGTATCATCTGTCGGGCTTGTGGTCATGGGAATTCCAAGCTGTCTCAAGAGAAGTTGCGACAGAACAAGATGTTCCGAAAAATCACTTTTCTTGGAAACGGAACAAAATATCAGATGTACGTAGAAAAACAAAGAACACAGAATGACAATGAATGCAGTTGACGATGGAGATAGAACACCGGCCATTATAAGTCACCTCGATGCTCATAAATTGTAGGAATCCTTGAATAGTTGATTACTCTAAAATATGAAAATATGCTTTGTTTAAGGTTAGTAATTTCCACCGATATGTTGAAGTTTTGTTGAAAATTCTTAGACGAAGTGATTTTAGATATGATATAATACTGTCATAACTTAAATGTCTTCCGCCATATCACACGGTCTTATCTTAGGTGGTTTCAGCGCAATAGGGTAGAAATTTCTGCCTTTTCATTGGCTGATATTGCCAGAGTAAGGTGTTTCTAACCGTTTTATAAACCTATACGTAGTAAGTATGGCATGTACAAATTCGTTGAGCTCGGTTTTTCATTTTTGCGATGCAGTCGTTTTTGTTTAGATATATTTTATTAGCATAACATTATTTCCAGTGATTATTAATGAATTATAAAAAACCATCTTTTGTTTATCAATAGCGACATTAAATAAAACATTAAATAATGAAGACGTGTAACACTGGTGTCTTGTATCACAATTAAGAAATATGCTTATTAGTTTATATTTTACAGTTTATGGGAAAGTATTTCTGTCTATAATGCTTAAACACACGTTTCTGAACGTTAAGCTGTCTGTAGTATATATATATTTATTTTGTATTTTCGATTAAATTATTTTTGAAATATTTTTAATTCAAAGTTGGTTATAGGTATGCTTTAACATTATTTTAGAACGTTGAGTTACATAAACTGTCAAGTTAAAGTGGCATTCGGTATTGTATGTAAAGACATTTTTACAATTTTCCCCCTTTTAATTTTTGTCTGTGATATGCAAAATTTAACAAGGAATTCAAATATGCATACTATAAGTGTCATTTAACAGCCGCTGATCATTCAACAGTCGCTATTCATTCAACAGCCGCTGATCCTTCAAATCCGGCTTCATCAACATCTTTATTTGTACCACATATGTAGGTATATAGATTCTTTGGATTTTATCGAATACGCTAGAGACCATGAAATTGATAGTGAAAAACGATTAATCTTGATTGGAAATTCCATCCGTCTCACAGATTTCCAATATCCTGCATCTGATAAAGAGAAAAGAAAATGTAACGAAAAATGGGAAACAGCTTATCCGTGGTTGAGATATTCCATCAGAGCAAACAAGGCTTTTTTGTGTGTACTGCATAGGATTCCATAATCACAAACTCAAATCTACCGCAGTATCTTTAGTTAATGAAGGTTTCAATAGCTGGAAGTATGCAACTGGTCAAGGTCGAGGCGTTTTTAACCGACATGATAACGTGAACGTTCATTCTCAGCTTTATGGTGTTTGAAAACATGGTGCATATCGTGTATGGCTGAAGAACGTTTGAATGGATTGGCTCTGCTATACTCACAGTAAAGACAATAGGATTGACAAAATAGCTCCTGAAGCCATATTAAGACGTTTCGATCCATCTGGCAGCTTACGAATTGGCACAATATTTGACTAAATGTATGTATACAAATATTCAGTGTAACATACACACATATGGTAGCTTTAGAATAGTTATCATACAAAAGTACTATTAAGTACCGGGGGGTTAAATGACAGTGCATCATACATACTTTCCATTATGTACCTACATATTATATTCTAGCAAATTATCCATTTTTTACACACAGAATATTTTTTGTATTTAATATAAACATTCGCTTTACATTATTAAATTTTAAAATATTTACATAAACAGAATCAGTTTTAACCTGCGCTTAATTTTGAAAACGTTTACCTCCTTAAATTTTGAAAGTTGGCTACGGGCCTGCTTATAGTATGCCAGTTTTTTATAACATAGTAAAAGATTATAACATATACCATTGCCATGATATTTTTCATATTTTTGGTCATATTTTTATGAATTTTACTGTTAAGACCATAGAGTAATTATATTTAATTACTCTATGGTTTAGACGTATATCATATAATTGATCTATATATTTATACATTTTAAACAGAAAGTATTGTCACAAGCATAGAGTAATACATGTGTACTCTATGGTCACAAGTATACCTTGGCACCATGTTTATATCAATTTCTTCGATGGCTGTACTATGTATCATCATTATAATTTTACATTTTATATTTAAATCATGGCGTTCTTTTTATATCAATTTTCTAAAAGGCTGTACTTCCTATCATTTCAACGTTTTCTTTGAAGAGGCGTTTCTTGGCTTTCATGTTTGCGACGCGGTCGTTTTTGTTTAGATAATAATAATAAGAAACAATTTTTTATCGAAATTGACCACTTTTTAAAAAGTTTATATTATGTGCATTTTGTTCCTTGGCGCTTGGTGATTACGCTGATACCAAAAATATATTTTAATGTATTCTAGCCCGATTTATTAGTGGTCAAAAATAGGCCTATTTTTCTTAGCATTAATGACTAGAGCTATTAGCATCTCTCAAGATAATTGAGGACGTAATTATTCTTGGCTTGACGATGCTAGCATCAATTGTTTCTATGTGATTAATATTTGCCAATAGATATAGAATCGAGGACAACGTAATTCGTATTATATGTATAATATATATGTATATTGAACATGTGCTGCAAATATATTTTATATAACTTACATATGAATGGTTTGTAACAGATTAGTATTACTTTATTATTATTTGTACTTAACTTCTAAATTTCATAATTTTCTGTAAATTTGACTTTATATACTGCTAATAAATCTGCTTTTACTACTAAGAGCAGTACTCAAAAGTAAACATCTTTGATTTAGAAAAATAACAAGTAATCAACTGTTATAGACTTCAATTATCTTATATTCATTTAACGAACTATTTTAATAAATACACATAGTCGCTGTAATGAAATATTATATATATTCTAGGTTTCGAGAATTTTACACAATATATATATATATATATATCACAAATTAAAAATAATTATTTAGTGAAACATAAAATATAATACATTATTAATTAAAGTAATATATTGATATAATATAAAATAATAGGCTCATATTTCAACCTAGTTTACGCGGCATAAAAAAATTATACCAGAATAATAATATCACGCCTATATAAATTGTTCGTAATTGCAATACTTTAACTTTTAATAATACACCTATATAATAGTTATGTAGAAATATAAATAAAACAATACTGTATTGAGTAATCAGAAACAGCGTGATATATTAAACATTAAAAACAAGTGAATATATTGAGCAAAATGTACGACAAATAATTCTCTTACAGTTAGTAAAGTGCACAAATAAAAGCATTTGGCACGCAACATACAGCTGTACAGTTAGTTATACAAGAGAAATAACAGTTTAAACAAAATTACAGTAACGCTCATCCTTGCAATGTTCATACGTATCTTGTAACGGTAAATGGACCGATTCAAGTATATTATTAGATAACGGTGCATGTGGGAATCATTAGGACATTTTATAACACCAGAGCCTTCGGAGTTTCGGTTTTCTTCAGAGAAGCTTCTCCTGAGTCGACCTCCTCCTTCTTAACCGCGAGCTTGAGGACAACCTCTGCCGCTTCGCAGTCATCGTCATCTTCCGATGTACTCGACTCATCCCCTGTAGGTCCGGTCTTCTCTCCAGCTACAATCGGTGTCTTATTCTCCTTTTCTTCTTCCTCCTTTTCAATGTCAGTTTTTTTATCCTCACCAGATTGTCTTTTCGGCTTCTGCTGACGCTCACGACGCGGTTGACTGCGACGCTTCTTTCTACTGCTTCCAGAACCTCCATAGACGTGACCGGCGCGTTGACTCCGTGGTGAACCACCCGGACCATCTTCCAGCTTCAGAAACTCTACCGCTTTTGTGAGCCGCTCACGGAACGCCAGCAGAGTATCGAGAGGAACTGCAATCACATTGCGATGATACTCGGTCACCTGTTGTCGTCGAAATAAAAAAAATTTCGTTATAAAAGATAGGGGAGCTAGTTTCAACCACCTATGAACGTATGCTTTATATATTATCTTAGTTTATGTGGCATAAGCTAAACACACACAATTATAATTATTTAAATTTATCTCAATTTAGTATTATAAAGTATATTTATCACTTATTTAAAAAAGTTTTTTCTAATGTGCAAACAAAACATTTCTACTAGTTTTTAACATTTACAATTTTCTGGTCTACATATTCTATTTAATAGTGATATATATATATATATAGTATGTATATAATATATTCCCTTAAAATAATTATATATAGGGTGTTTTTAATTGTATTCTCATTATTTCGTGATTGCAGTAAGTTAACTTATTATAATAACTTTATAAGGCGATTGTGGAGTTCTTGGGCGTAAATTAAATTTTTCAGAAAATAAATAAGACGTAAACAAAACAAAAAATAAATGTATTTAAATTTATATATCGTAAAGGATAGTGAGAAGCTTGATAATCGTGGTGTGGTTGCGGACACAAGCGGCCGCTAGCTTTTAGTAGTGTATCTAGGGGTTACTTGTTAATTACATTTATTTTTCGTTTTTTTTACGTTTTATTTATTTTCCAAAAAAATTTAATTTGCGGCCAAGAACTCCACAATAGCTCTTTATAGTCACGTAGAAATATTTAAAAAGATTATTGTGTATTGAGTAATCAGAAATTATATATATAATGATAAAATGTTGTGCAATATAAATACAATTATTTTATTTTGTAAATATTTTATAAGTTTTTGCCTCCTGTATATCATTACGTAAACTATGCCATACTTAAATTTAGTTTGACATTTTTACATAGTGTTTTTTATTCACAAGATTTCATAAAATAAAAAATATTAATATATGAAATACAATATAATAAAAAACATTTTTGTTCAAATATACACATTAATTTTATTAAATTGAAGTTTATAAAATAATTATATATAATTATATTATATATGTATATTGTATGCTCAAATTTAAATTTTGTAACATAAAAATTCAAAAATAAAATATCTCTTGTAAGTAAACTATATCAAAGGCTTTAAATTAAATCAGTATTATTATTTATTTATATGTATTAGCTATCTTACATATCTGGAAAATATTCTAATTCTAAATATGTACCACAAACATTTAACACCATAATTATTAATAGTATATAATAATACCTGTGAAATATATAATCGTTTTCCATATCGAGTATCTCGTAGATCAAAGAAAAAGCGTCTTTCCCCTGAAGCACTGTACAGAGATGGGACATTCATCTGGCCTTTGACATCTCTGTAGCGGACTATTGCATCACCTTTAAAATAAGAAGTTTAATTGGTACAATTTGATTAAAATAAATATGGATAAATGTAATACTTACCTAAAAAGTTTGTTAACTTTGGAATCAGTTCATTCCGGAGTTCTATGACTTCTTGATCATCTCCATCAGTATAGATATCTTTAATAGACACTTTTTTAAAGCTACGAAATCTTCGAGATGTTCCGTCAATCAAAACAGATTCTACTTTTTGACCGGATGACTTACAGGAAAATATGCAAGATTCTAAATCAGTCGTATTGAATTGTCCCTCAGAATTGCGACATTTCAAAAGATATTCTAGTATCTCCTCACAAAGCGTGACTGGAATCCAAACCGCTTTCTGGATAGCTTTAGCTTCAAGTAGACGCTTTCTATCTAAGATGGCGACGTGTGGAACACCTTTTGTATCATCAACATCACCACGATATTCACGTATTTCAATTACGTAGAGATCACGTCCATCTAGCTTGGTATCTTCATCCTTAACGCGTCCCCGAACTGTCTGTCGAATAAGAGGGCGGAAATGCGGTGGTGGAACAGGTCGTTTGGGATTATTGTAAACCATATTTACTTGCTAGTACGTTCCTTCCGTCCAAACTATTAAATACGAAAAGTCAACAGTTTTATATCTACAAGTACAACAAACGTCCACGCTCAACAAATGAAATTGACGCTGTATGAAAACGTCGCTAGACAATCTACTTTTCAATTATGCAGACACGTAACTGGATATGAGTAAAATTCAAATATTAATCAATCTTTGTTGATCATAGCATTAAATCTGAAAGCTGTATATTATGCAATATGATATAATTAAAAATATTATTGATTTAAATAATCGTTTGCCATATAATATATTGTGTTAATTAGATCCATCAACAAAATGATTAGTTGTCGTCACAGAGTACATTAAATTGGTTATACAATTCGCAATTCGTAGCTTTAATGAACGAATGTGATGATGATGTGATGTAGGTATAGTACCAAGATATCTGGTTCAATAGAGCATTTTATATATTTAATATGACTACACTTAGTTTCATTAAATATGTAGTTATCGTTTGTTACATAGGTATATATATTTTACATAAAAAGTACGTAAATGGTACTCGTCAATGAAAGATGCCATTTCAATACAAGTTTAAATATATATATATATTAAAAGTATATTGCCATAAAATAAATTGAAGCAAAATATTGAATGTACTTTTATTTAAATTGTTACCTTTTGAACATTGATTAATACGTTATACTTATTATGACTATGATTATGTTAAATTGTATGATTCTAGAACAATTTTATTAATTTTATATTCGTATCCGCAATAGATATTAGTTTACTTTATATGCAGTCCATAAAATAAAACAAAACGACAGTGTCGCAAAGTGGAATCCAAAAAACGAGTTTATTGAAGACAAAAATTTCAGTCATTAAAGAAAGTGATAAAAAAGAGATGCTAATAATTGATTGTTATGCTTGTTGTTAAATATGAATATACAGTTTAGTACGTGGTGAGGTAAATTGATAGGTACTAATAATTTTTGAATGCGTTATTGATAAACTAATATTTAAAAAATATGTGGTGAAATAAATAATCGGAGCTAAACGATCAATATACTCGTCTGCGACTCCTTAACTCCTTAAAACAGATTGTTATCCTATACATCAACTGGAAATTTGTTTGAATGGTAAACAAAAATTAAGGAAAAGTGATTGACAATGGTATTAATTGTAATAATTTTACTATTTATATTAATTAGTCTATTTAAAGCAACCAATTATTATATGTGTTTCACTACTTCCGTAAAAATGTACCATTGCCAAGTATTTTTGATAAAGTTTTGTTTACTATTCATATGAATTTTCCAGTTTATATATTACTTGTATATACTTGATACGTACTAATCTGTATATTCATTTTTAACAACAAGCGTAACAATTATTTCTAGGCATCTTTTTTGTTTCAATTTCTTCGATGGCTGAATTTTTTGTCTTTAATGAGCTTGTTTCATGGTTTCCACTTTTGCGACGCTGCGTTGTATTTACTTTGATTTCATTTACTTTTTTGGTTCAATAGTAAAAATATTTAGTAAAATGATTTAATACATTTAGTACAACGTAAATAATATTTATAAATTATACATAAAATCATAACATTTGCAAAAAATTTACATTTGGCATCGTTAATGTAATTAATTTTAATGAAAATTATTTAATTACTTAATAATATAAGTTTACGCACCTGTGAGTTTAATTAGTACAATTTTAGTGTAAACGCTTCAATACTATGGAAATGGAAACATGCTTATTAAAATTAAAATACCTTACCATATCAACATTTTTGTATAATCTGATATGTAGTTTTCTTGTTACTTTTATAAGTACTAATATTTCGTAGTATATTGTTGTATGTCGTATTGCTTTTTATTGAAGAAAAATTCCGATTATTCTTCCAAAAAAATCAATTTTATGTGAAAAATTATTTTCCGATAAAATGTCAATATCATTAAATAATGCTAAGAAAATTGAAAACAAAAACGACAGCGTCGCAAAAATAAAAGCCAAGAAACGATCTTCTCAAAAGCAAAAAACTAAAATGATATTGATTATATGAAGTACAAAGATTAATTTTATGTAGAAAACGTATTTTCCGATAAACGTCAATATCAATTAAAAAGGCAGACGAAAACATAAAAAAGAAGAAACAAGTTTCATCAAAATTGACCCCTTTTAAAAAGTATCTAGAAACCTTTTCGAAAGTTCATCTTAGGTGCATTTTATTTCTTAGCGCTTGGCGATTACACAGATACCAAAATTGAGCTTTTTAATGCATTCTAACCTGATTTATAAGCGATAAAATATAGACTTATTCTCCTTATAGTATTAATGACCGAACTGTTAGCATCTCTCAAGCTAATTGCTGACGCTCTTGTTCATGACTTGACGATATACCACATTGTCTAATTATTATTATCCAAACAAAAACGACAGCATTGCAAAAAAGAAAGCCAAGAAACGAGCTCCTCAAAAGCAAAACAGCTGAAATGATATTGATACAAAAAAAGCACCAAGATTTAATTATTACAATGATTACTTAAAAAAACTATATATATAGATTAATAAGTAACTTATGATTATCTAAACAGAAAAATTGATAAAAGAGAGACAAAAACAAATTAGACAAAAACCTCCATGACAATGGTATAAATTGATTTTTTCTATTTTCTATTAATTAGCTTATTATCTAATAACAAAACATGTATTTGCGTGAGTTTCATTGCTTTTTTAAAAATCTTTCATTGTCTTGACAAAAGACAATGTTTTCTTATTTTTTTTGCAATCTATTTTTATGAATTTTCCAGTTTAGATATTTATATGTTACTTTTTAATCTACTGGGTCAACACAAAAAAATCGTTTTTTTAAATCCAGTTTTATTTTTATAAATTATAATTGTTATGTCTATATATGTATAATATATGCCGTTATTATCATAGAGTAATTATATAATTAATTACTCTATGGTTATTATAATTTGTTTCGATGATTCATCAGCCAATTGAAAGCCTGATACGGTATAGTTATATATTTTACCTTAAATACTAGGTATATATATATGTATAATATAGTATTATATGTCAATTCGCTCTGTGCATGTACTCTCACAGCTATACTTGCTATTACGTTAATATGTACACCTTATATACTGCTCTCTATCTTGTGTATACTTATACTTAAATTTCTTTATTACATACAATGCAACGACAGGTAGGTATAGTATTCTTACTTTCCTACCAATAACATGGGCGATCATAACAAAAATATAGATGCGTAGAGATTAAATTATAGATGAATAGAATCTTTTAATTAATTTTTTTTACAAAACGACTTTTTTTGTGTTGATCTATATATATATTATACGTTAGTATGTATTTTTAACAGTAATCTTTGTAATTTTAAATCTTGGTGCCCTTTTCATATAAATTTCTTTAATGGCTGTATTTCATATCATCAATATAATTTTAGCTTTTTACTTTTGAGAAGCTCGTTTATTGGCTTTAATTTTGCAACGCTGTCGTTTTGTTTAAATATCAATTCATTTTTTGCAATATAATTGCAATTTCATGCATACAACGTAAAAATAATTCTTTATTTATCTATAAAATCCTAAAATAGTACAAAAATATTCTTGCATATTTCATTGTTTATATGAATATTTAACAAAGGAATTATATTTTTCTAAGTATAGTAGGTATAAGTTACAAGAAATTTGTAGGATTTTTATTTAAGCGCTTGAATAGAGAAATTAAATATTTTTATCAAAATAAAACCTAAAAACATCTTTCTATATCCAAATTGTCCACTTGCTTTGCTTCGAAATAATTACATTTTGATTTAATCTCATTTGATTTTCTGTCAAACACAAAGAATATAGAGCTCTTATATATTCTTTGGTCAAACAAATTGTTTTATTTTAACTTGAAGTCTAAGCTTTTATTTTGATAAAAATGTAATAATTTCCATATTCAAGCGTTTAAACTGAAATCTACAAAATTGCATATAACTTTTATATATACTACTTATAAAAAGCATAAATCCTTTGGTAAATAATCACATAAACGATGAAATATGCAAGAATATTTTTGAAAATGAATATTATGATAGCATGAAATTATATTAAATTATATTGTGTAAAAAATGAATTGATATCGAAATAAAAACGACATCGTCGCAAAATTGAAAGTCAAGAAACGAGCGCCTCAAATGTAAAAAACTATAATGATATTGATGATATGAAGTTCAGCCATTAAAGAAATTGATATTAAAAAGTCTAAATAATTTCAATGTATGCTATTATAAGCACATATATTGCTTATATATATTGGTTAAAATAATAACTGCGAAAATAATGTTTTTAAAATCATTCATTTACAAAGTGTTTCATTATTAATACATATTATAGAGTATTGATGGAAAAACCAAGAATATATACATAATAATATAATTATGCTATATATATAAATATAAACAATACTTAGCTAGATATCTATAGCTAATTATTTAAAATTAATCGATGATTTTTAAAAATCAGTGAATTATT
>JAYRBW010051003.1:0-11186 GCA_036023295.1 Invenusta paracnida
ATATGCCTAAAATAGGCTTTAGTACTAATATTCAAATGGTTATAGAAAATAAATGGTATGACTTATCCATCTAATTTAACTTGTATTGTGTAGAAAACACTTAGAGGAACAAAATGATATGTATAGATCTATTCAAACAAATTTATAATAGTTTTTTTCTCTAAAATGTGTGTTCTCACGAAAATTGGGTCAAAAACATAGAAAATGTGTTCTATTCTAATTTAACATAGGAAATCAGTAAAATGGCCGTATCTCATGAAAGCGACTCTCTACAGAAGGTTATCATATACATTTATGAAATCCTTAGTATAAGACCTTTAAAATGATGTAGGTATAATAACCTTGGTTACTCAAACTGGTACCAAAATACTCATTGGCTCATGGACTAAAATGTTTATTCCATAGAAATAGCAATATGTTTTATCGTTGTGCGATAGTTGATTATATCGATCATTGGTTTATAATGCCTATCTAAAGCATTATAATCATCGATATTAAACGTAAAATCAAATTAATAGTAACTATTAGAACATGACTTTAAAAAAAGTTAAAGACTTTTTGGACACTGGTATATGCATACTAATTTTTAGCCTCACAAATTCTGTTTGCCTGATGATACTGTTGGCTGTAGCGAAACATGATTGTTGCGCTATTATTAAATGTTATTTTTATTAAGTAAATTTTGGTTTTGTAAAATATTATGTGTGTTACAATTAAAAAAAGTTACTCTCAAAAACAAAATTATTTCAATACAGTCGGGTATGTTAAATTTCATAATGAGCATTAACAATTAAAAATGATCGAATATAATTTAATAAGCTCTGAGTATATTTAACAACACGTATTTTATTCAAAAATAGCAATAGTTCATTAGTTCATTTCCAGTGAAATATAAATTTAAAAAATATAAAATTAATAATAGATACGTATATATATATACATATATACCTATATGGGTAATGTATAAAGAAACTTAAAACTTGTAAGAATAATAAGGAATACATCAAGAACTACTATATAATTTGTTTAAGAATTCCCATGAATATATTATACTAATAAAAATTATTAACTAACAATATGATTTATTGAATATTTAGGTATTCATGGAAAAATCAGTGTTGGCCACTTTATTAAACTTGACGCTCAACAGTATTTTTTTTCTTTTTTATAATCTTCCTTGTAAGGATATTTTCACTCTCCTGATGAAGTGACGACGTGCTGCCTTAAATATATTGGGTTTTTACTATTATTGTATTTATAGCTTTCATTTGCAGAAGATAAAGAATAAAGAAGATTAACCTTAATATAAAGAATATAATTATTTTATTATTGTTACTACTACTAAATAATAAATGTTAGTAATATATAAAAATATTAATTAAATTATATATATTTGGAAATTTTACAAAATAAATTAGATTGGTGTTATACAATCTCAATCAAATTAATTTTGTAAATTGAATTTACTAGATTTCCTTCAAAAGAAAAGGTTACTTTACCAATAAATTTCGAAAAATCCCACTGAAATATAGGAATTTTATTTATTCATTTTGTCTGACCGTTTAATTCCTTCAGCATCATTGTTTATCGCCACTAAATAACTAAGTACTGCTAAACAACTACAAGACGGGAAATAGGATTTTTGTGGTTCTAATTTATTATGGCTCATATCTTACCGTAATTGCTGATATTCACATAAATCGTACTTTTGAAATAAAAAATATAAGTAATTATATAAAAAATGTGACAGGTATTCGTTTTTAGATTACAATGTGTTCGAAAAGTTTACGAGACTTGAATTTCTAAATTGATATTTCTAAATATATATGATGGTATAAGCATATATATATATAATTTTTTCTGCACTTAAAATTAATTCCTTCAGTTTAAACAGAAGGAATTTTGGAGGTTTAAGCAGAGAACGACGCATATTTGTTATTGAAAAATATTAGAGTCTTGGAGTCTTGGAGTCAACAGCATAATGTGGCTGCTTCTCATTGTGAAACAATCTACGAAATTAGAGATCGCTTCCATGAGACAGGTTAGTATGGGATCTTTCTAGGTCAGGGAGGCTAAAATCCAGCAACGCTGGATTATGGTTCTTGTGGCGACAAAACTGATCCAGTATAAGCGCTAGAAGACTGAGCAAAGTACTAAATATTTTTCATTCATCCTTACAGGATATATTTTACACTACTGGTTATATATTTTATTGTCTGAATATATTTCGTCCGAAAATACTAAAAAGAGTCTATAACCTTAAAATGCCTTACAGGTTAAATGAAAGTCACAATATATATTTTGCTGAAATAATCATGTATATATATACCTACTTAAAGATATAAAACATAATTATAGGTATATACTATTTACAAGCACTACTATACTGGAGGTAGGTACTAGACTACTGTGGCAAATATTCTACCGCATGCTATCTTACAAAACGTATCCTAATGTGGTAGCCTTACTAAAAACATTCGAAGTTCTTCCTGTGACTACTTGCTCGACGGAAAGATCCTTAACGGGAGGGGGGTTAGGGTTAGGGTACGATCTGAAAATCGTACGAGAATCACCATAACTGAATTATGCAAAATTAAATAAACATTTTCAATGGATTGATTTGGGTGAAAGAAAAAAGAAAAATATGAGGTATTAAACAAATTTAATCTAAAAACCTGATTTTTTCAATTGTCAAATTTATGATTTAATAATCAGGATATATAAATATGATAATAATAATATTACTTATTATTAATATTATATGACTTATATTAATATCATTATACAATAATACTAAATATTTAACAGATTTAGTATACAATTTCTGTTACGTAAACAACCTTTTTGAAATCCTTTGAACAAGGTTGTATACGTATTTCACGTTGTTAATAAAAAAATATTGTTTTTTATATTTCTGTTTTTTTGTTTTTTTAGTATGTTTATATATAAATATGTACTATATTAGTTACCTATATACCTATATTAATATTCATTATACACTGTTTAGCATACTTCAATTTGCGTTTATTTGTTTGATGGAGAGATTGTCGATTCCTGGAACACTGATTTCTAAAACTATGGGAATGTACATTATTTATTTGTAGTCAATTTTTTTAAAGTAATATACTATTTATATACATATAGGTATATCGTAAGTGATACACCTATCGGTTGAGTGTTATAGGTCTCAATTATGTTGGAAATTTTTTTCCCACCAATTGTCCCAATGAGAAGCGATTGTTTCATTTAAAAACGTCAATTATTTTGTAGATCTTCTCCTGCCTACTACCTTTAATATTCCACTTTAACTGTGGAAAAAATAAATAAATAATCTTATAAATGAATATAACCATTGTTGTTTAATAGGTAGGTTATTATACTGTGTAAAATCACTTTCTTTTAAATTAATTTTCTTATAATCATCTATATTTGTGCCAAACAAGTGTCAATTTATAAAATACTCTGATTAAAGAAATATAATATGGTATGATATGTTTTCAATTTTCTCTTTATACTTACTACGTTGAGTTATTCATTACTAGTTATTTACTTCATAGATGAAATCTAAAGTTGTAAAAAACAATTATTAAACTTTTGTTAAATCGTTTAATCCTAAAATATTATCAAAAGTCTATATAAAGGTTTCAATATTTATATTTCATAATTTATCGAATTTTTATATTTATTATTTGCTATAAATATTACTTGTTGCACAGATACACATACACAAAGGCAAAAATTTAATAAATGTCTTAAATATAGAAATTGAAATTAAATATAACAAGATACATTTCTATTATTTTCTATTTTTATAACTGTTTTTTATTTCACAAGAAAGATTAAAATTTTCTTTGTATATACCTAATATTAAATTTTTAATGATTTTTTACCAATAAATGAGCTATGAATAAATTTGCTAACAATCGTTAATGTAAAGCGAAATTGAAGTAAAAAGAAAAGTTTACCAAATATATTATACATTTTATTTTGTCGGAAATTAAAAAATAATTAATTATATATTTTTATAAATAGACATAATTAAACATCTATATTATAATATGGATTTCATAATAAAAATGTATAATATAGATTTATACAGAGAAGTTTAAACTGTTGAAAAACAAAAACAAAAACTAAAACAAATACAACTATTATAGATATAGATGTATTAAAATATAACATACAAACTTAAATATGTTTTTTAGCTATGTAACTTAAACATTAAAAATACAAATACACAGTGAAATGTTATTAGTATTTTTGATAGATAATATGAGCGTTATGATATTTTCATTAAAAAGTCAAATAGAAATAAAACATTTAAATATAAGTAAACATTATGATGACGCAAAATTGAAAGATAATATAACAGTATAGTATAAAAGAGACAGATTTATACTTAATATATATATATATATATATAGGTATATTAATAGATACATGTTGATATATAAAATATAAAATTTATGTTATTGACATGAATATCTAGAATAATAACTTTAAAACGAGCCAAACCAATGATTATAATTGTCAAATATTTTTGTATTGATAAAATGACATCGATAGAATATTTTTAAACATTTCATATATATAATAATTAGTTGTAAATTATACATAATAAATTAAAGCAAATTTTCTCACATCTTAAAATGTTCAGATATAGTCTTTAGTAAAAATTGTGAAGTAAATAAATCAAAAGAAAAATGTAGTTTAATATAATTGAAGATATACCTCTAGATCTTCAAATATTAATATCCATACTCCAAATTGGAATTTGTATTAATTTCAATGCCTGCACCTGATGCACTGTGCACACTGGAAATGTTATCCTCTAATCCAATTTTAGAGGCTGTTTCCAAACCTGAGGGGGACTGTAGATCAAGAGCCAAATTTTCATCTCCATGGAATTCAATATTTCTTTCTTGGGTTGTCGTTGATAGATCAATATTAGACGCTTCATCTGTACGTTGATCGGTTACTTGGTGTATTTCGTATTTCAGTTGCGCAGATTCCTCCGTTTTTTCCATGTCCGCATTGATATCCAGTTGCAGTTTGAGTTTATTTTGATTTTCTCCATGTAGATTATTGCCAATATCAACGCTTTTATTGGCTTCTAGTTCATGTCTTTCCTTACTCTCTCCATCTGAATCAATATTAACGTTTGTATCTTTATGTAGTTCAAACTCTGTTCGAGATTCATTTTTTAAAGTGATATCGCTAATTTTGCAATCTTGAAGACTGGGCAGATTTTGAGATATCACTAATTTGTGCTCTGTTTGTAGATCCAACTGAACTTGAAACTCTTCTGGTAAATCTATTATGGCATCTGCTCCTGCTTGTAAATCCAAATTCTCCTGAGCTTTATCTTGGAGATCAACGCCTACAGAACTCTCTGCTTGTAAATCCAAATTCTCCTGAGCTTTGTCTTGGAGATCAATATCCACAGAACTTTCTGCTTGTAATTCCAAATTCTCCTGAGCTTTGTCTTGGAGATCAATGCCTACAGGACTCTCTGCTTGTAAATACAAATTCTCTTGAGCTTTGTCTTGGAGATCAATATCCACAGAACTCTCTGCTTGTAATTCCAAATTCTCCTGAGCTTTGTCTTGGAGATCAATGCCTACAGAACTCTCTGCTTGTAAATCCAAATTCTCCCGAGTTTTGTCCTGGAAATCAATATCCACAGAGCTCTTTGCTTGTAAATCCAAATTCTCCTGAGCTTTGTCTTGGAGATAAACATTCACAGAACTCTCTGCTTTTAATTCCAAATTCTCCTGAGCTTTGTCTTGGAGATCAATACCTACAGAACTCTCTGCTTGTAAATCCAAATTCTCCTGAGTTTTTTCTTGGAGATCAATATCCACAGAACTCTCTGCTTGTAAATCCAAATTCTCCTGAGATTTGTCTTGGAGATCAATGCCTACAGAACTTTCTGCTTGTAAATCCAAATTCTCCCGAGTTTTGTACTGGAAATCAATATCCACAGGACTCTTTGCTTGTAAATCCAAATTCTCCTGAGCTTTGTCTTGGAGATAAATATCCACAGAACTCTTTGCTTGTAAATCCAAATTCTCCTGAGCTTTGTCTTGGAAATCAATATCCACAGAACTCTCTGCTTGTAGTTCCAAATTGTTTTGAACCTTTTCTTGTAGGTCAATTCCAACGGAGTCGTCGGCTGGTAGACCTAAACTCTCTTGACATTCATGTGGTTGCCCGATATTTACATTTTTACCAAGTTGAAGATTCTTTTTTTCTCGCGATTTTTTTCCCATGTCAATATCAACAGGAATGTCTGTTTGGAGGTCTAAATTCGAGTGGTATTCTCTTTGTAAATCGATATCTACGTTTTTACTCTCTAGTATGTCCAAATTTTCGCGGGAATCCTCCAAAACTTCAATATCTGTATGTATTTCTGCAGCTTGTAGATCCAATTGCCCAGAAGATAAGTTTGGTAAATTAATCTCAACTGGTCTGTCTGCTTTCATGTTAACTTGATTGTGAGATTTTTCTGGTAGATTAATTTCTACCTTTGAGTCTGCTTGTAAATTCAAATGCTTGAGAGATTGTCCCGTTGAATAACTTTCACATACCTTTTCCGCTTCAAATGTTTCACAAATTTCATTTTGTTGTTTGCTGTCTCTATCAGCCTGATGTTCTAATTTGCCGTGGTTTTCTCTTCTGAAATCAATATCCATATCGTTATCTGACTGAACACTAAAAATTGTATCATTTTCTTTCTGTCGATTGATTTCGGCGAGACATTCTCTTTGTAGCTCAACGTCAAAATTTTGATCATATTGAGGACCAAATTTGTGATCTCTTAGCTGTTCCTCCTGCTCTATAGAAGAGATATGGAGTTCCTCGATATTTGTGTCATCGTATGAATACAATTTATTCTCTCTGTAATCTACTATCGCAACTTTTTCTAGATCTTCCTTGGTTTCGTCCTCAAATTGAGAATGTAAACTTAATCTTGGTGAAATTATTGCGTCGACACTACGAATCCTCTGTAGTGTACTATCTGCACTTAAATTAGAATTATTATTTTTTCTATTATTAAGCATCAGGCTGGGGCGAACTTTTGGAGTAGCGATTTTGTAGTCCAAATATGGTTGGCCACTATGACAATAGAATGTTGATGACAATCTGGATGGTAGAGAATTACAAAGCTCTGCTCTATTTTTTTGTTTTTCTACCTTTTTGAAAATTGTTGTTTTCGGGGGAAGAGTATGTCGGCGCAAAGAATCGTCTGGACTTGAGTAAGAATTAAGATCAGAGATTGGTGTTAGCGTTCTTTCACTTTCAACTTTTAAAAAGAATTCTTCAAGGGAAGGAATTTCATTATTTGTATATATTTTTGTTTCGAAAATGTCTTCTTTAGTCTCACATTTGCCGCTGGATGTACTGCTCCTTCTTGATGTTTGCCCCTCTTCAGTAAAAGTATTTCCGGTGTAGACGTCTGCTTCTTCGCTTAATATGAAGTCATATCGACTTTCTGGTGTAAATGGTATTAGCTCTTTTTCTAATGTCCCAAAACTCACTGGATTGATTGGCGCAACGCTGCATGTAACCACACCCTCTGTTTCCAAAATGGAGTCATGCACGGATTTCATTGAAGTCGAGTTTGATCTTGACAGTATGCTGTCTTCATCGTCACTCTCGCAATATGAATAATTCCAATTGTTGTAGGGAGCTCGTGCAGTGTACAAAAACATTGATCCGTTGTTACAGACAAGATTTCCCCTTTGCTTGTCGAAGAAAGCAAATTTGATTTCCTCGCTCCATTTAGTTTCGGGTTCCGATCCATAGGATGGATGTTGCATCATTTGTTCTACAACCTGTTCTTGATTGGAATATACAGTGGATAATCGGGACATAGCTTGAGTAATTGAATTTGTCTCTTCTTCGTTTAGTAGGATTTTCTTAGACATTATGATTTAAAACAATCTTTCAGTTGTTCACTTGACGATGCGAATGTGATAAAATAGATGCTACATAAAGTTAGATTTATCTGATGTAAGGCATACTTGTTTAAAGAGTGTCATTTATCGAGAGTAGGAATTTTTACTCATTAGATAGCATTGAATAATCAAAAACATTTTTGGCAAATGACAAATATTTGAACAGAGATGATATGTTACTTGTAAATAATATATATTTGCAACATTTCTGTATTATTGGAAGATTTACAAGAATATTTAAATGTAACACACTATCCATTCCTAACAGTTTCATTGTATATATTTCAATAGCGTACATTTTCAATTAGATTAGCACTATATACAGTATAGGTACCTCTCTCCCTAGTCGTCAATGTCACCGGTGCCAGCATAAAACACTAGGAATGTGCTGTGGTATAGTTATTTGACTTTCGCTTTCCTCTCCGCTATACCGAACATCAACATGCCATGTATTGTTACTATATAGATTCATTCGTATGTGTAACCTGTATTACAATAGCTATGTACATACACACTTTATAACATAATGCCGCTAAGATTAGCCGTACATAGTTCTTCTATAATATATAATTTTTGGCTTTTGTGTTCATAATTTTATTCAATCTACACATTCCTTTAATATTTAATATTTAGTAGATATATAATATTATATGGACCATAAAGATTCATGAAAGTTCGAGCATATAGATACATATAGAATATATTGCGTAGTATATTATTGTGCAATATTAAGTTATAATAATGGAATATTATAGTAGAAAGCGGAGGATGCATATTAATAGTCATAATTATCACAAATATATTATTTAGATTTTTTTATAAAAATATTACACAGAATATGCATATAAAGTTAAATGATAAATTACTAGGTGATAAACATTGTATGCTTATTAAAATATGTTTAATATTCAGATTATAATAGTTATGTGAATAGATATTTAAAATATGTTAAAATGAATTTACAATTAATGATGTAGTACTTTTTTTTAAATAAAATTTGTTAAAATTTGTATTATATACATGAGCTTATACTTAAAAATACATAATATTACGAAAAAAATCTGTTGTTTACAATTAAACAATTATAAACAAAATAAAAACAATTAACGATTAATACTCTCAGTTATGCAACTTCTTAGAAGTATTTTAAGAAGTAATTTAATCGCAACATATAACTTTAACAACTTTAAAAGACATACATTAATAAAAAGAGAATTTCTCTGCGTTATAACACATAGATAATCATAATATTTAATTCTGACATATTTTAGAAAAATTATATATGTGATAAAGTATGATACGTTCTGTAGGCATTCTATATATTTTATGTAAATGTATACATATATATTTTTCTAAATTATGTTCTACAGTAAAATTAGGATGATTTGAATCGACAGTTCGGATTCAGCTATAATCATGAAAAAGGAAAACAACAATGGTAATAGGTATGCCTCGTATAAGACAATGTATTATTATAAGCATTAAATAAACTAACAGCTTTCATTAGAATTCAACAACAAACTTTTTATTAAAAAATAATAGGTATATCTGTAGTTATGTGTTAGAAAGTGAATATGGGATTTAATTGACCATAAAATTATTTCATTTACTACATATATAATATGATTACATATATAAAAGCTGGTATTTTATTACATTTATTTGACTAAAAAACATTCATTTTTACTTTCTCGAAAATATTTAAAAAAGTTGATATGTTCATACATATTTTTAATTGTGTAATCAGTTTTGCAGAATATAATTTAATTAAAATTGAAATAATTCTCAAGTAAGTACCTATAACTTATTATGGCTTATAAATAATGTAATGTTTTAAACATGACACCATTGAATAATTATGTATTGCGTATAAGATTATTTTTGTTGGATACAGTTATAATTTATCCATTTAACCTTATCCATACCGGGGAAGGACCTTTAAGCCCCCCTCTTTTTCTTTGACTACCCGCCTACTGTGGTCAATATGAGCTTAGTCAAGTAGCCCCCACTCTCGCATTTATGATAATATGATTTTTAAATGAACAATTGGATCACTCTTAGCATTCCTGACTTTTAACTTTTAGCGCTATAATTATATATTATAACATAACAATGTATATTATAAAAATATACATACTAGGTACTTAAATTTCCTATAATATTTCTGATATATGGTATATATATTAATTTAATTGGCAGTATATAAAAATTATCAAGTGTTAGTAAACTAAGTTATTTTGTCAGAAATAGTACTATAGCGGTTAAAAATTCATGTATGCAAAATATATAAAATATACATAGATATATCTGTATGTAAGAACCTGTCTTTTGAACGAAAGAATCAATATGCATTTAAGAAATATATAAAATTTTAATTGATGATAGCAAATTGAAAGCAAAGAAAGCATTTGAAATATAAAACAAACTCTTTAGAAAATAAAATGTCACCAATTACACCAGATGAGCTTCTCCGACAATTTCATATTTATGAAATATGACGAGAGAAGATATCGAATAACTGAAACAATTTTTTTTTTTCAATACAAGGATATCATTTCTTTAGGCGAATTCGACATCGGGAGATTCCCGCATCTGCTCCAAACGATGTACACAGGTTATAGTCCTCCGATTCGCCAACCACTTAGATGAACTAATTCTCTGAATCGTGCAGAGATTGATCGGCAAGTCGCCGAAATTCTCGACAGAGACATTATCCAAAATTTAACATAACCTTGGTCAAGTCCCGTCGTCTTAGTGACGAAGAAAAACGGTCAAAGTAGACTCTGCATTGACTATAGAAAAGTGAATCAAGTCACGATGAAGGTCGCTTTCCCCTTCCAAGAATCGACGACTCTCTTGAAGCGCTGTCGTCGGCACAAGTATATACTCAACATTTGACCTTGCAACGGGGTATTGGCAGATAGGTACATCTGAAAGCGAGGTCCCTATGACAGCATTCGTTACTCACAAAGGACTCTATGAATTCCGAGTCCTCCCATTCAGAATTGTAAACGCTCCAAGTTTGTTCCAAAAAGTAATGCATTTAGTAGGGGAGAGCGGGGTGGGTTGTCAGAGGGGTGGGTTGTCACAGTGGCTTTTATTCAAAGGCAGTTATATGCCTAACGGTAGTTGTTATTATTTTTTGTTTTTTAAATATGCTAAAATTTAATTTCAAAATTTGTTTGTATAATTGGCGCTAATTTGAATTGTATGCGTGTTTTGTTC
>JAYRBW010051014.1:0-11186 GCA_036023295.1 Invenusta paracnida
ACACACATATTTATGATTAAAATGATTTGTTTAAATTGTTTAATTTAAGTGCAAATTATAAAGACCTCAAAACAAAATCACTATATATATCTTTTGGACACTACAGTCTGGCATAACTCTATTTAATACTACATGAGTTAATACGACAATATACAATATATGTATCTAGTGTTTAATATTGTTATTTTTTTATTTGTGTACATAAATGTTATCGTACTAAATGTTTTTTGACACTAACATCTAACTTATACTAAAATCATATGTTTTTGACATTAGTCGTGTCCATAAATTTATAGTTCACTACTCATTTTTTAAATACACTTTTGTATTGCATTTAAATAGTAGTTGCTGGTCTTTTATTATCCAATGTATGATAAAAATTATATTTAAATTGTTTAAATGTGTTTAATTTATGCAATACAAATATTTTAAAACACCCTCTTCAAATCTGTTGTACAATACAAATTAGCTTTGTTGGTTACTTGCTGAATATTTGTTAAATAAAGTTTTAATTTGATGTATGTTAGCATTTTAATGCAAAATAATTACATTCTGACGTTTTTAGATCTACATTTAAAAACTTTGCAGAAAATTATTAACTCGGAGCTCATTATAAAACAATTTTTTTGACAAATGATTTTTAGATTTAAACAACACTATTTTATATTTTCAACTAATAAATAGTAAATGTACATTTAATATATTTTTCTTACATAAATAGATATGATCACATATAAAGATGATTCAAATAAAAATAGGTTTTTACTAAATAGTACAATCCCAAATAAGCTATGTTTTTTTAATCTTTTGGACACTACATAATAACTGATTTACATACATAATATTTTGCTACTAGAGTCTAGCATCGATAAGTAGATAACTTGTATGTGTTAACTTAGATAGATAACTTACATGGTTACATACATATTATTGCTTACTGCATTGTTCCACATGTTATTCTGCCACACAATTTGCAAATAGAGGCAGAGTTGTTTTGGCAACCAGTGGTGTGACACTTTCTGCGTTTGACATCCTGAGCTATTTGAAGATTGAAAGGTTGAATTTGTGGATCATTAGGACGCTTATTTACTTGATTTTTACATCGATCTATTTGGTGCAAGTTGTCAATAAATTCTACAATTAATTTTTGCCTTGAGAGAGTGCTTTTTTTTTTTAAATATACTCCGGGCATTTATTACAGATATGTCTAACATGCTGGCCCAAACTGTCAATGGCCAGCGGCTTGAACAGCAATGTACTGTGTACAAACGTGACATCTGATCGAAGACATTCGATTTAGCCTTATTGTTATTGTAAAAGGGAAACACTGCCGGTTATTTTTGGTGGTAACATCAATCGTTGGAGAACTCTGCATAGTACTGAGGAGGCAGACGTTTTTCTTCTTCTTGGCTTGGTAGTTTAGGAAGAGAGTTTTTGACTACTCGTCCCAGTAGAAACGAGTGCTCTGCAAATCCTTACTTAGATTCGTTATAATTTTGGAAACTTATCTTTTATTGCATCGTAAGGTACCAACAATTGATGTCCGTTGAGCTAGTAATGATTTTGCAAGAGGCAACGAGATAAAATAATTGTCCTAACAAATGTTGTACCCTCGGCCGAGTATAGACAGACTCACTGAGGCGCATGACGACATCCTCACCAAAACGGTGCCTATTTCGTCTTTCCTGTTCTGGAGCACCCAAATACAGCAGAATGTTCACAATGTAGTTGATGTTGACTTTGGCAAGGACCGAAAATTGTAGCTCGTATTTGTCGGGCTTATTGGGAATAAATGTTATCAATTTACATCTGCTATTCAAAGGTAGCAGTTGTTCGTCGATTATTAGCCTAAATTCAGGCTTGTAGGCTTCATCGCAACGTAATTTAAAGCATTCAAAAACTATTTAAAGTACAATGGCGAATTTATCATTCAACAGTCTTTGAGCACGAGTCATTCTCCTATTGAAGCGCAGGTATTTCAATATAGTAAAAAAGCGGTTTCTTGACATTGTTTCTGTAAATAATTTCGGCCCATAGATCTTGTTCCAAAGAAATAATACTGGATGCATGTTTCCATATATTCCTCTGCAGTATAATTGTAGAGCGATGAAATGACACAACTCATTAATTGTGATTACGAGATGAGTGTTTTTCAGGAGAGCTTCTGCATTGGTACAGCCCCGATATGCTGCAATGTTGCATGACTGATAAATAGGTTTCACGTATCTATAGGTTTCTCAACGCTATAATTGCAAGCCCCTGTTTGCACGTTGAAAACATTGCGTGTCCCAACCCTTCCGACAGCCTGTGTGGTGAGAATTGTCCACTTAGTTCAATCTGGAGATTAAAAAGAGGTCGATACATTTGCTGTTATGGTCCGATCACCATCAATATTAGTAGATCTATTAGAATCACTATCATACACAGTCGAATTATAATCCTGGATGATGCCATGACGAATTGCATCAGTATTCATATATCCATTAGAATCTCTAACATTCTCAGTGGAATTATGATCTGAAGCAGCACCATCACTATCCTTATCCTCACTTATATCGTTGCCAGATTCCTCAGAATTCATCTAAGTGATCATTTCAGTAGCATGTTCAGCTGTATATCTCTTCATTTAGAAAATCAAATAATGTGCACCAATGCACAAGTAAGTTGTTTTTGCTGTATTCTATGTGTATATTTGCTATAGGTATACTATTGTTATCACGTACAATATTATTGAGCTACGGAGTACACAACTTTACCAACAGAATCAATAAATTTCCCTTCACTTTCGCTAAAATAGATATCTATAAATTGTAGAGATTTCTGATTTGCTGTTGCATGTGTTGCATATTACCTATGCATTGAAGGAGAGACAGCCTTTCAGGCAGCGCTGCCGATTATATTGGATGGTGTCAAATTCGACACCACGTTAATTCTAGTGATAACAAATACAGTGCCAACATAAGTAGACAGTCGGTTAATTTCATAAAAATATATTTATAGTTTAGTTGATGAGGGTTTATGTATTATAGGTAAAACATTTTACATGATACACCCTAGTATTAATAGTATTCTCGTTGGCAGCGTCTGAAATATCTCAAGCTAAACGCTAACGCTATGGTTCTATGCTATAAAGTATCGTGAATAATATATCGTATTAATAATATTCTTATTTGAAATATATGTATTGTTAAATATGTTAAATTTGAAGCTGCATAATATATACATATGTCCTTGTTATATGATTAATACCAATTTGTATATATTTTGAATTTGTGACTTATTTATGTGTACTAACAACAAACCCAAAAATACGTTACAATTTCAAATTGGCGTAGAGAATTAGTCTAAATTCATCTATATAATATGTTGTTATTATACATTAAACCACTCAGACATGATGATTTCGAGTAATAAAGATACGAGTCAGAGTAGTACATTTGGTCGATACGAATCTGGTAAGGCCAATGACGGAAAAATCCACACGCTTTTATCGCAAGAAAGTTGCTCCCATACCAAAATGGAGAAACATGCATGGTGGTGTGTGGATCTCGTTGACACCTACAGTCTGAAAGGTGTTCAATTATACAATCGGAGATCGTATATGCAACAATGCAACTGCGGAGATCGTCTGGGAAACTTTCAGATTCGCGTGAGTCTATCATAATTGATTTCAGATATTAGTTTCATAAACACTGACACTGTTGGACATTTACATATATCGTATTTAAATACGATGACATGCAAACACAATGAAAATGACATAATATATATGTGTGTCATCTTAACTGAATTATTTGTTTAATGCAATACATAAACAACTATTAAAACACGATTTACTTGTTTAGACATTTATATATATTTCACAAGAACAATTTTCGCTTTAATTAGTATTTGATTTTGTTTAAAACATGTACATCGCTTCTTATTTGCTTTTATGGAATAAGTTACATTGTTCGAGTTTCCATCTTTAATGTTGATAGTCCAATTATTTCTGCAAGGGGTGGTGGGTGATTGGTCTTAGGTGCAAACACATAAATAGCTCTCAACACTTTGGAGTTAAGTCTTGGGTCATCGGCTCTTCATCTGTTCATTCGAGATATGATCAGTTGGAGTGAGAGCTCTTTCAGGAAATTGTATCTTGTCATAACAGCCGCTGCCTCTGAGCGATCATTGAATAGGATGTAGGCATTCACACCTATGATGTCAATGAGGTTATTCAGCCTGACATAAAGCCATCTGCGAGTACGGCGCTTACAAAAATAAAATCGTACGAGATGGTCTAGGTTGTCCACGCCTGACTTGGTAGCATTGTAGAAATCAACGATCTCAAGCTTGTTTTCTCCCTGTACACCATTGCGATGGAGTGTGTTGAGAAGCAATACAGGTTTCGTCTTCTTTCGGTCTATGAATGAAACGAGGATTTAGGAACCACTTGATAGTACACAGCTGAGAGCTTTGTGACTGTATGGGTAGACAGTACCCATCACGTGGTTAGTTGTAGATTTGATGCTAGCTCTTGAATGCCAAATTGTTTTTTTCTTGTGGTCAAGTGAGTGCCCGCCTCATAATTAATAATGACAAGTCATGAAACGCTTAGTTACTTATAAGTAGTATAACCTATTTGTAAAACCTGTTTGATTTTATCGATAGGTATGTTGGTACCCACGACATAGATTAACCGTTAACGTATGTAATGTACCTCACATAGCTTCGAAAATATATATACGAAAAGTTTGACACTTACAAAACGTATTTCGGTATAATAAAGAACTATTTCAGTAACACAAGTAATAATCTTGTAAATTTAGAATCGCATAAGGCCTGTTAATGCGATGGTTATTTAAGCATAGGTAACATTGTAAATGTTTATGTTCATAGATAGCCAAGAAAATCTAAACGGAAGAATTTTGCAGAAGATAATATGCGATATTGCAAAGTTTATGTTTGTTGGGTTTTCCTACCATGGCCATGTGGGGACAAGTATCAATAATACTCAATTTTAGCTATAGGAATTTCTCTACAGAGCTATTGCATTGATTTTCGCAGCATACATTCGTACACATATTGGTCGGTATTGTTCTTAATTTTTGTAACACTTCTCTCTATGAGTCTATGTATGCGTCATTTACTGTGATTCGGATTGATTACATTAGTTGACAAAATATGCACATCTAATAATGTCACGTACATATTTACATTGCTTATCAAAATCAAATGCTTATTTGTTGGAAATCTGGACGCTATGAGAGCCTAGCAATTACTTAATTTATAAAACATTACCCGAATGATAAGAGAGCACGGTAAATATAAAATAATTGTAAGGAATTTTCAATAGCATTATTGCAAAATTGAGAGGCAAAAAGTGTAAAAGAAATATTTCAATCAATATGATAATTTTGAAGTTTTATTTTAGTGAGGAAAGCATAAATATATATGGTCAAATGTATTTTGTTAAAATATGATTTAGATATTGAGACCAAAGTTTCTGAGAAGATTACGATATTCCAGATATAAGATACATTAATTAATTTACTATGATTTCTTTGAGACATACATATGATTAAGATGAATGTTTTGTGTTGGCATGAATAATATAAATCCTTGGTTTATATAAATCGCTGTTTGTCTATCGATAGCTGCTGAATTTACTGTCTAGTGTTATACCAGTATTATTATTCTAGTATATATAATAATTTTATACAATCTTACTGTAGTAATATTTATTTAGTATTATGTCTGTCTTGTTTGTTTGATGTATTGTGTCGTTTCTTATTGGCTTGCATTCTAACTTAAGATTAGTACTTGTTTTACTTTAACGAAGGTATACGATACTAAAAATTCGGTCCACATATTGTTGACAGTGTTGTGAAACTAAATTACCTTCTAGTTTTATAACATATAATTGTGTAGAAGAACAAGTATAGGAGAACCATTAATCATACTATTAAAATATATATAGTTAAATACTTAAATGTAAAGGATGCAGTTTTGTATCTTATGTTCAGTATTTTGTAGAAAATAATATATAATATATATATACTCGTATAATGAATTTAAGCAAATATGCATAACTATTAGTTAGATGGCAATTAATACTATTAAAGTTTAGATTTTGTTGCATTACATTTGTTTTTCAAGCTACTATATTTGATAATAAGTGGACGTGGCTTTCCATATATTATTTACCAATTCTGTAACAGCCATTCTTATCTAGTGTACTACTGATGCGTGTCAAAAAATTTGAAATACTACTTATGAGTTGCTTTGGTCGACTAGAAACAAGTATATTCGACTATTTTATTACAAAATAATATTGATGAATGTGTTATTCAATGTATACATATCCAATGTATGTATTTGTATAAAGAAAATGTGCATGCACCGTTTTCACAGGACTTCAACTTTGTTTATTTAACTTTAAAATATAATTCATGTTTGTTAGATATTCCCATATTAGGTAATATTGAATGTCGTATTAATTGACATGTAACTCCTTATATTCTAAATTTAGTAGTATATTCTTGTTTATGTATAATTGTATTGGTAAATACAAAGTTTAAAACTTCCATTGAATTATATCCTTTGCTACACCTAGATTTTACGAGGTAGTAAATGTTTTTTTTTTGATTGTATTGTACCAAAGCGCACATACACCATTGCTATAGGTTGATTTTCATCAATTGACTGATATATATATGCATGAGTAGATACGTGAAATACAAATACAACGTGTTATGTTACCTAACACGTTTGCCTAATTCGGAAATGTAATACTTGAGAAGTACTACTAATTAACAAATTAGTACTACATTATTATTCCCCTATACTGTGACATTTTAAACCGTTTGATTTCATATTTGCTAGTTTAAAATTATTATTTATTATGAAAATAATGATGAGGATTTAAATTTGGGAAAAATTGTACAGAATAGTTTAAACATAGTTTAATTTAAATGCGTTCTACACCTATACAAATGTGTACACTATAATACGTTTTTATGAAAACTATTTTAACTTTTACGCGTTTACTTGTCAATCGTATCAGCCACGTTTTATTTTCTATGCGACTTATGTATTTTAGTCGGTATCGCTTATATGCAAGCCACTGATTATCAAAATATATATACATTTCAAAAAGCTAAATTATATTTATAACTATCGTAATTATTACGTTAATTATTATTACGTTATTACGTTGTTACGTTGTTTGTAAAGTGTACAGTTATGGTCTGCTATCAACTTAGTATGTAACATACCTAACCTACATCGTAAAATATTGACAATTTGACAAACGATATAAGTACAGTTAGTCAATGACAATATTGTATTAACATAGTGTACAATAACTTTGAACATGTATAATCGACTAGTGACCATTATGGTGATAACATGTATATACACATAGTGACATGTTAATATAAAAACATATCGTTAAACTTGTTAATATTTGATAGTTATATTTCATGACATCGCTACTGACAGTGAGAGGGTTAGGCATGCTAGCCCTCGATAGATCATGATGACCCAAACAGGCATTTAAAACTGTTAAAGTTGTTTCGTAAACGATTTATTGCAATTCAACATATTTATATACATATTTGTTGTCATACCTGTAGCTTTTGATGGTACATACTCAGTGTAGAGTTGTGTGCTATTTGACTAAATGCATTTTGAAAATGCACTTTTTAACGTATTATATGCCCAATATATTAAAACAAACCTTGACATAAACTATAATTCATCAATGTATGCTTCATGTGTTCCATAGACGGGATTTTCGAGGTCCGTCATAATTAACGTGTGCGCTTATTACCCAGGTAAAGCTAAGGATGGGGATGTTATTTCCATGCCATGTGATAGCGATGCTCGATATGTGAAAGTGATACTTTTGGGAACGAACTACCTCACACTTTGTGAGGTCAAAGTCTATGGATACTGTGAGTATAAATTCCTTTTGAATTTAGTGAAAATATGGTAACAATACAGCCACATATTAGAGACATAATATGTATTATTGCAGTAATGTTGCAGTAATAATCAGTGTCACAAATGAGGCTGCATAATAGAGGAAACCAAATAGAAGAAATAACGTAATAAAGGCACTACGGAGAATCCTATTTCACTGTACTGTAATGTAGAGTAACTTAAAGTTCAGTTTAATACATAGTAATTTATGTTAAAGTAAGAGACACAGTATTAGTTTATTAGTTAGAGGACATTTCCTTTTTTTTAATGACGAACGCTGCTAATAATCATAATAATCCACTTTGATGCTACGTCCTTGTTTTAGATAACATTCATATAATTTGTCATGTTTACAAATGTAAAACATAATATAGTCTACATGTTATATTAAATGGATTACACATTGTTAATATATGTATGTGTATTCTGTTTTTAGATTCAACGTCATCTACACCAAAACGAACCCTTCCAAATGTGTACAACATTGACTAAAACGTAATCATTTTTATATACTTGAGGTGATGTTGTCATTCGTGGAGACACACATATGGAATGTGTTTAAAATTTTATGTATTGGGCAAATTATATGTGTAACAAAATATTGTTTTCATTACATTTGACATTAGTTTATTTGATTTGATAGCATATACAATAATAAACACACTTTTCAATTTGATCACAACCATCGTTCTAAACAAATAATTTTTGGTTTACAAAAATACAAATTTAGCTTTAAATTAAATATGGTTAAATAAAAAGTGTTCAAACGAATCATGTTTGCATTTATTTAAATGTTGAATATACAAATACTTAGTCTACAAAGCTAGCCATATAAAATAAAAATAAAAACACAAATAGACATCGAAGTAACTATAACATAATTGTATTAGGAAGAACAAATTTGGACATTGGGCCATCGAAAAATTACCTTCATAGGCCATCAAAAAGTACAAGTTTAACGGGAAAATGAGTACACATTGTATACAAATCTTTATGTGAGATTATTCCTAAATGTAACTGTTTCATTGTAATGTTGACTACTTGATGCTGCAAGATATGTTTTGGTATTTATTTTGATGAAAATGATTCACTTCCACATTCAAGCCTTTAAACGAAAATATGCAAATTTACGTTTAACTTATAATAATAAATAGACAATATGAATAAAATAAAGGATGTATAAGTATGTAAAACATTTTAAAATTGTAATCAACATTTAATATTTACGTCGTATGGATTAAATTCTTTGGTTTTAGTAACATTGTTCAAAATATAAAATAAATATAAGAAAAAATACAGCGTCTTTAAAAAAAGAGCCAATGTAGAATTTACTCAAAAGAATAACATTTGAAATGATATTGATGATAGCTAAATGGTAGAGCCATTAACTAATGTGTTATAAAACAAGCAGGACGCCAAGATTTAATTGTTACAATGGTTGCTGTTGCTATACATGACATTGTAATATTTTTACAGAAGCGATGAAAACCTCATGAATACAAAAGTGGTTGTTTTATGTGCCAAATTTAATAACATAGTTAATATATATAATTTATACCATTTCCATATTTTTTCAGGTTCTTTGTTTTCATGTTTTTATAAATTTTACTTTTTAAATAAATGTGTTCTTTTATTATTTCTATATTATATTTAAGTATTTTAAACAACCTAATTACTCATTACTGCAGTACATCATATACTCCAATTACATCTTGGCGCTATTTTTAAATAAATTTCTTTAACACTCGAAAAGCCAAGGCCAAATATTGTCGTAGGACAGCCTACAGCGGAAGGGGAGGTACAAAATATTCACTCTTTAGGAATATCTGTATAATGTAGATAACATTTACAAAATTGATTACAATTACATCCTAATATCCCATATTATGAGAGGATTCCAACCTTATAGGATGTAATTATAAGATGTCATCCAACATGTATTGTTGGATGTTTAAAATATAATTTTTGTATTGCACCATTTCAAAACAGTCTACTAAGGATCAATCCCTCACGTCCTGGACGTCGTGGACATTACAGAGGCCTTAATTTGAATTTAAAGCATTTGGTAACCTATATCTATTATTGTCAACTTTAAATTAGCCTTTTATTCATCTGCAATATTTATTCGAACATTATGTATTAAAATGTTAAACTTTAGTCTCAACGACGCTTTATGAGGTACCAGGAAGGACACGAAGGAAAAGTAAAAAAAAGGACTCATTCAGAGAGCTTCGCAGCAAATTTGTTGCACGCGTTAGGGAGTTTCAAATAATTTGGTTGAGAACTTATGGATCCACGAGAGTGAATTCAAAATGTAGGTATTTTTTACCCCACCCCACCTTGGCCCTTCTACTGTTAATAGATGTATTATTATATATCATCGCAATTCATTTTAAAGGTTTATTTTAAAGAGCTCGCTTTTTGGCTTTTATTTTATGACTAGATTGTCGATTTAGTTTTGATAAAAAGTAATAAGAATGAATACATTTTCATCAACATTTATACTCCTTTAGAACTTGTTTTCATTTGCGCTTTGTGTTTACGCTAATACTAATGACTTTACCACATTGTTTAATTGTATGAGCGAGTGTTCTACTTTAATTTAACTATCGATGATTTTAGATGACAGTAAAGTTCAATATCGATTTATTGTTTTATGTACTAGTGGCGCTTGTTATGTTTTTAATCAAATTTGTTCACACATTCTGAGCTTTTATAATATTTATTTTAGTTACATCTGAAAATACATAAATCATAATTGTTTTGAAATTGCCTGATAGCAGTCAAGATCCTTAATCTTAATCTTAATCTTAATCTTACTCTTAATCTAAATAGTAAATATATTATACAGTAAGCTTAACGCATGCACATTAAGCTAAGCACATAATATACAAAGTTGATACATAAAACACATACATGTAACATTAATATTTAGTGCAGTATATAAGCGGTAGGTA
Organism: Invenusta paracnida; assembly: GCA_036023295.1. NCBI lineage: Eukaryota > Metazoa > Platyhelminthes > Proseriata > Coelogynoporidae > Invenusta > Invenusta paracnida. The sequence continues at coordinate 10,923 of JAYRBW010051014.1, forward strand.
TGCATAATACAGTGTGTCTGAATACATTACAATGATAGGTTTACACATTAACAAAAGCTAACTGAAAATAAACAATTGAGTACTGATATAGTATTTAGGCGATCAGCCTGGGGGGTTGCTCGGTATCAAATCGGGAGGAGAATGCTCATAATGTTTTTTGGGAAGGTGTAGACCCCTAGAGTTAAAAAATATGTTATAGCATAGTGGCAGTAGTAGCTTTATATAAATTATCTATCATTTAGATCATGACCCCCCCCCCCTCAG
>JAYRBW010051025.1:0-11185 GCA_036023295.1 Invenusta paracnida
CCCAAAGTGCACCTGAGCACCACTCAGTAGGGTGGAGTCGTCCCAAAGTGCACCGCACCCAAAGTGCATCTGAGCACCACTCAGTAGGGTGGAGTCGTCCCAAAGTGCACCGCACCCAAAGTGCATCTGAGCACTACTCAGTAGGGTGAAGTCGTCCCAAAGTGCACCGCACCCAAAGTGCACTGAGCACCACTCAGTAGGGTGGAGTCGTCCCAAAGTGCACCGCAACTAAAGTGCACCTGAGCACCACTCAGTCAAAGTGCACCTGAGCACCACTCAGTTAAAGTGCACCTGAGAACCACTCAGTCAAAGTGCACCTGAGCACCACTCAGTCAAAGTGCACCTGAGTACCACTGAGTCTTTGTTCTCATGCTGCACCTACTCTACTACTCATGGTGAAGAAAGAGAAATTAAGGAAATATGTTCGGCAAAGAACAGGGAATGGCTTGTTCTTGGTGACGCATTGGAAGAAGAAGAGAGAATGGCTTTTTCTTGGTGACGCAGTGGAAGAAGAAGAGGGAATGGCTTGTTCTTGGTGACGCAGTGGAAGAAGAAGAGGGAATGGCTTGTTCTTGGTGACACAGTGGAAGAAGAAGAGGGAATGGCTTGTTCTTGGTGACGCATTGGAAAAAGAAGATGGAATGGCTTGTTCTTGTTGACGCAGTGGAAAAAGAAGAGTTGTGGGCGAAAGTAAGAGTATAAGGACGGAAGAAGTTAGAATGGATCGACAACATCCTGAATTGGATAGAATAGGATTATGAGCAATGCGAAGAAGATCGCCATCAAGGAAATACCCCCACGGCGATGAAAAGAGCTTAGAGAGACAAATTACATGCATAATCCGCCTCATTGAAGAAAATACACTAATATTTGCTTTAAAACTGTTTCATGATGTCATTTATCAATATTACGAATATGATTTGTATATACATACCTTAATTAGCAACTACATATTCTACGTGGGCGGCTGTAAGGAATACAAATTCATTGCCTTTGTTACTATATACATATATAATATAAGAATTACTACACACTAGGTATCCATATATAGATATAGAAGTACACCCATATACAGTGAACAAACGTACACTAATTTGGAGATGAATAGAAGAAGATATACGTGCCGAATGTTGATACAGCCTCTTTGACGCTGGTTAAAACATTCAAATCTTAATTAGAATTCCAATTGATCTTTATTTAAATGCCCATATATATTATACTAATGAAAATATCCATCAAAACAAAATATAATATTCCTATACAGCGTAAAGACTACACCAGCAGGCTAAACTAGGTATATTATACGTAAAACATACCAAATAAAATTCATTGTCTATAATAATAGTCTAAAATATCAACACACATATAATGTATACCTATTTCTATATATATGACATATTAGAATTGTGATAAATACTAAATAGACAAAGCATGGTAATGCAGGCGGTGACATCGAAAGTGGTCTCTTTTGCACCCCATCGAGGCTACCACCGCCAAAAGCCGCTCAATGAATTGGCCTAAATAATTGATGGCCGTCACCATAAAGCAGAGGAACAGGACTGGCGCCAAGTCTCCACTAATTTCGTGTTAAAAATTCAATTAATCTTTTTTACAAAAAACTAGCTACATTCATATAGCGTCAATCATATACATTGCAGTCTACAAAATAGAATGTTACATAATATAAGCATAGGGATAAAGGTAGATCCAGTTGTATTACATACTCCCGGTCCTACTTATATTATTCACTCTAGAAATTCAACGGCATTAAAATCGATTACTTTGATCTTTAAAAAACGTTTTTGCAATCCGTTAAACTTAAAGTATATATATATCTGTATATATGCGTACACAGTATGTATGATGATGAAGAATCGCAATATTATGTTATACAACATAAATATTATATTGTAATATATTATATGTAGAGCATATTATTTTGAGAGAAATTGCACAAATTGGGCAATAAACCGCAATATGGAGTATTATATGTTATAATATACGGAGAATGTATTAAGATGCATGATAAGCTATATTATTTGACTGGTAAAACTCATTCCATTTTGTATAACACATATATATATACATTATATTAAAGGCGTATAATGCATATATAGGAATTATGCAACGTATTTCAGGCTTAGTTTCAGGGAAGGGATAATATCGTTATATTTTTCAAACAGTGATATTAATTTCTTAACTTTTACTAACGTTTAAGTGCCATTTATATTTGTTTACTATTATATAATAAATAAGTATACTTACATACCAAAATATGTATATACAAAATTAGTTCAAACAATTGCATTCATAATTGGGGGAAACTGAAATAGGTATATTATCTAATTGCAGTGAAATAGATTGGGAACTTTTTAAAACAAGATAATATTCAGAGTGCTTGATATATGCGTGCATTAAAAAATAGGACAAATTAACAAAAGAAGTTTATAAAATAAATATGAATTGTTATTATTATGATAATGTAGTTTGTTACAAGATGCTGGATTGTAAACACAATGTTTCTTGGAGGAAATTAATTGCTTGCTAAAGTTTTAATGTAAAATTGTAACAAATGACTAATTATTCTGTTACGAAGAATATGAAATATTAAGTTGAGAGAAGAAATCAAAAGCTTAATAACTAGGATTTTCATTTATAAATGATGAAACAGCTTATATAAACACTTTTAGAACAACTTTAACATAACTGCGAATGAACGAAATGTGTAGATTTCTTTAATTTAGACGTATTTTGTTTGCCACGAATGACCAACCGTTGTTTACGATATCATCAATGTAAGAGAATGCAATGACGCAATGAGCGAATTGATTCTACCGCTATATGGCGAGTTTTACCTTTCATTTGCATCTATTATGTTATTATATGGCGATAAAGACAAATTGCTGTAAATATCCGAAGGCTATATTGAAATCTAATTTGGCAATGACACAATACTGAGATATGTTCATTGTCAGACCTGTATAAGGGGAGGTTAACGAGAAATTATTTAATCTATGCTGGACGATAAGATTGTGTTAGATTCAAAAGTGTCAGCTCTTCAATACAGAGAATATCTTAATTGAAAACCAATTAGGTATGGCTGGAGAAAATCAGAATCCACGTGTTCAAATAGTGGGTTGCGCAATACAAGTCCAATGAAATTTAGCAAAGGAAATATTAAGACAGGCAATCCTGATGGTAAAGGTGGTTTTCAGCTAATATTTGTAAATGTATTTCTGCGTATATTAGGTCTGTTTTGTACATTTTGACCCCTTTAGGCTGCACTTATTGATCGATGAAGTTGAAAATTGGTACGAATGTAGAGCAAGGTATGTAGATTATATATTTGGCCAGGGCGTTATAATCTGTCTAGTGGTCTTCTGTAACTTTGGCTCGGGTGGAAAATCACCTTTATCTATTTAAAAACATTTGTGTTAATACAGAATTTGAAAACGGACTTTTACACCAAACTTTTGATTATACTTTCGTCTAATTTGAGAAATAACAATTGTGTATTGCACTTTGAGAAACATTAATTTCAACATAAAAGCAAATAAAGCTATACGTATATATATTTGAAAGTTGAAAGATTTACATATTTTTTATTAATTAAAAAACGTTATACTTTTAGTCTAGCATATGCAGTAATTAGGCAGGTATATATACAATCCTGCTTTGCGAGCTCAAATGTTATACGCGCAGAAAAAAGGGGATATTTCTTAATCTCCTGGGCAAGTCTGGTTCAGCTCGATTAACTGTCGTCATTGCTCATCAAAAGCTTTGAAATTAATCCCACAGGACAGGCTGACTTTCTCCCCAGGAAACTTTTTCTTGAGCTCACCAGTGATGATAACTTTATCAGAACCACAGCAGGCTATAAGTCAAGTCAATATGTCAATTGGTTTTTAACGAGACCAAAAAGGGATTGCATGAGTAAGACTGGAATTCTCTATACTCGTGTATGGAGTTAATTACATCAAAATAACTTGCAACAATCATACTTACACAGTCAATGCGTTTTATTAAATATCATTCAATAATTATGTGAGATTGTAATGACACATTTTTGTAAATTATAATCATTTATACCTATTATTATCGTTCCATATAACGTATCCATCCCATTTTAGAAATATAGAACGAGCTAAAGAGTAATAATGGAGTATAAATATTTTAAACTGTCTCTCTGCACGACTCTTAATCTATAATTTTATATCCAAAATATTTAAACGTGTTTAGATCTTTTAATATCCAACCTACACATATAAATAATGTTATATAGGCGACCTGTGAAATAATATAAATCGAAACACGATTCTCTTCTAAAAAGCATTAATATACATGCAACAAATAAATGGTATAATTCGTGAAATGGTAGTCCGAATTAGTATTCGATATACTAAATAAAAGAAATAACTAGGCATTTGTATAATGTAGGGAACACTATTGAATAAGAGTTTTAATATTATGATGATGGGTGAATTGTATTGTTTTAAAAATACTTTATTATACTTCTTAAATATGATTATACTATAATTACATAAATATAAATATTATACTTAACTATATATGTATTAAATTAATCAGTTTTACGATGAATGAAATAATAATTTAAATAATAATTTTAAATAATTCAAACTTTACAACATTTTTACGACATTTAAATGAAGAAATGTAGGAATTTGTTCTACACTCTGCAATATTGATAGCTTTCCTGAAGTAGTATTATAGTATCACACCTTTTAAGCTGTACTATAATGGAGAGTGGGACACGTGACATTACTTAAAAATTAGTGAGGTCATGTATATATTTTTGAAAAACAAATCTTTCTTCAAATGGATGAAATATAGTTGATTCGGATACTCTTTATAATTCCATCATGAAGTGCTATATATATTTAAATAATACCGCAAGAACATGATTTCAAAGGGAAATCTGGATCACATTTAAACAATTATACCAGTCTATATTAGGAATAACTAAATTTCAGGTCACGCGTACTAATTTCAGGAGCTTATACATATAATTAGGCTGTTACATGGAAAGAATGCATAAATACTCAAACTAGAATAAGTATTATGTATGCATGGCAAAATACGACTACATTGAAAGGAAGCAAAAAGAATCTAATGACACATATAGTACAACCAGCCACATCTTTCGACGACCTCGACACAGCAGATCAGCACCAACTATATAGATCTATTCATTCATTGTGAAAGCTTTGACGCCAATTCCAATCAGTCGCCATCGATTAGCAATCACCAATAGAGCGGGGATTTTTAAATATACATATTATATAGCACTGAGTTACTTCACATTCTTTGCCTATATGTATATATACAGTGGGAATACACTGCTGATGATTGCAGCTAATAAGCTTGAAAACCACCACATTAGGATATTATACTCGAAGCTCCTCTAATGAATGCGCTATAGTGAGCGGTACTTTTTGTCAAGATATACGGGGATTTCAATTTATACTGCGACTGACACAATTCATTAATTCGTTTAAAATTAATAATATTTCACCCATTTCTAACCTGAATGTTCTTGTTTTGCGTCACCGCGGTACCGCCCGAAATATTAAAGAAACCATTCTTGGATGTCTCTCAAAAACCCTAATTCATGTGTGTACTATATATATGAACACATATTTTGTGCCATCCGTTACAACCAATATACGGTCAATGAATGAATTCTTTATTTCCACATATTATGTTCAACACAATATCTTCCCCGAAATATATTTACGCGTTCTAGACATATTGGCGCACATCCGATCATATAAAGGTATTTTTGCAAGATGCTATTAAAATGTTACCCAACAACACATGCTACAGTGTATAATATATATATATATATGTGTGATATGGCTCTTTGCAGAACCGACCAGCCACTAATATAATGTACAATTACTATAAAGAGAGGAATATGTTCGAGCGCGGCAAACATCAAAGCCAGAGAAAGACTGGTGTACCTCTCTCTTCAGCTCGCATGCTCTCTCACCAGCGCCCCCCACCCCCTCTCCCCTTTACAGCCACCTTCCTCCACTGTCGACATTATTTTGGAACATTGCCTATATATTCGGGAAGCAACCGGGGTAGGAGTTGGGGGAGGGAGGGGGGGGGGTGTGGAGGGCACTTTATGTATAGGTACCTCTTTATGGCCTGCAATGGGGATAGTAAACTGCCTCTTATATATTATAGATGACAGAGAATTCATATTAACTTGACTCGCTCGTGCAGCTGATTGTGGTTCGTGCAATAACAGGAACACGAGATCGAAGTATATATATTTTGAGGAGGAGGAGAGGCAGCGTTGGTTCCTTCCCACAGCTTACCTCACGCCGGACCTCAAGATTCGATGGACCTCTTAACATTCAATGTACATCATCAGGACAAATCTTATAATCCAGTTGAAACGTATTTCAAATTTGGGGCCTCATGTAATCGTTTTATATGTTTTTTATGCTGTGCCTCTGTGTGTTATTTATATCGATTTTGATGCGTGTTTAATTTCTTTAGAATTATATGACTCTGTACTAATATATTTATTATAATATAGTCATTTTATTATACTGCTATAATATAAGCCGAGGAAAGGGTTTGATATCGATTTTATATATAATCCAGACTTGTAAGCTCATTTTCCAAGTAAATTAGCAACAATTAAATTGGTCAACAAGTATATACTTTATGATTCCACACTTCATTGCTGGTCATGGTAACTCTGCATTGTACAAAATGAAATTGAAATTCATCGTAAAAAGCACACAGATGTACTAATTTTACCATTATCGCCATATCAGGTATTTATCTGCCTACATTTGATCTGCATACATATATATATATACAGTCACAGCTGTACGGTATAGAAATATTATCTTTTCAAAGCTCCTCTAATATTCAGAAATAATGCGTGTCTAGCCATATAAATGAGCATACAATCACTCCTTCTTATAAACAAACGATATATTAAAAGATATTTAAAGTGGAGCTATACAACATGAATCAATAAAAAAGAATTGTATTAAATGTAGTATAGTAGCATATGCATAAAGTACATACATATAGTACTCGAGGCGGAAGCTATTCCGTGAACGTGAGAGAAGTCAGAGAACGCGGTAGGGGGCGATGAACACTCCACCCCATCCCGCACCTCATTCCACTCCCCTTTTTACTTTTTCATCAATTGGAAGGAGGAAAGCTGCAAACACGAAAGATCAAAGGAGGGAACCGCCCAAAAATATTATCACTCTGAGGACGCACACGCTTAAAACTTCCGCAGAGAGATTCATTATAGAGAGGGGTCGGATGAATTGCCGGGAGGGACACTTCTATACTTACTGTCGAAGGGAAGCGGCTTTGCTTGCGCCAGAGGCTCCATGACGTGTGAAGAAGAACCTTCGAACACAGCGTGAGGAGCTGGTGCGATTAGGAGATGTTTGACTCCCCTGCATTTCTGGGGCATCATGCGCGATGCAATATTTTGCAATCTTGCGCATCGTGCGCGGCGCAGTGGTACAATTTCCGCGTTCGCAGAAAAGCTATTCGCCGAGCGAGACTTTCATCGTGGGACCTTTGATTGCTTACTTATAAAAGTATGTTTCTGTTTGGATGTATAGAAATACAAAAATAGGGATGCAAAATAAAAAAATACGGATGAAAATTATGGTTAATATTAAGAAACTATATATATATTAGGAAGGCAAAAAAGCATTGAAGAAAATGGAGACGTAAATGGAAGACAATATAATGAAATTACGCAGAAAACTAAGCCACTTATTGAAAAACAACCAGTATGAAATATATAAAAATCTATTAAAAATATGGATATTACTCAATAATGGATGACAATCTAAATTAATTTTAATGAAATCATTATAGATTTCCGATTGTCATGGTCACATATATTATATGATTTCAAACGGTTAAGTGGGTATATTATGCTTATTTATTAACAGATTATAAGTTATTTCATCGTAAAAACTGTGAAACGCTGTCAAATTTACGTTTCTCAACCCAGACAGTGTTTCTAAACTTATGTTTTTCACCCCTGACAGTGTTTCCAAACTTACGTTTCTCACCCCAGACAGTGTTTCCAAACTTACGTTTCTCACCCCAGACAGTGTTTCTAAACTTACGTTTCTCACCCCAGACAGTGTTTCCAAACTTACGTTTCTCACTCCAGACAGTGTTTCCAAACTTACGTTTCTCACCCCAGACAGTGTTTCCAAACTTACGTTTCTCACCCCTGACAGTGTTTCCAAACTTATGTTTCTCACCTCAGACAGTGTTTCCAAACTTACGTTTCTCACCCCAAACAGTGTTTCCAAACTTACGTTTCTCACCTCAGACAGTGTTTCCAAACTTACGTTTCTCACCCCAGACAGTGTTTCCAAACTTATGTTTCTCACCCCAGACAGTGTTTCCAAACTTACGTTTCTCACCCCTGACAGTGTTTCTAAACTTACGTTTCTCACCCCAGGCAGTGTTTCCAAATTTAACGTTTCTCACCCCTGACAGTTTTTCCAAACTTACGTTTCTCACCCCAGACAGTGTTTCCAAACGTTTGTTTAAAATATGCTTGGACAGAATATCACAAGAATTGTAACGAATTTCAAATTTATTTCAAAAATCTGTTTAATAAATAAATTTGAAATTTCCTCCACATAATATATTGCACGAAATACAACTTTCAAATATAAGTTTCGAAACTTTGGAGTTCGTTTATTTTAACGATTTATAGTTTGGTACAGTTATTTTGTAAAGGATTTTGATTTTTGACATAATTCATACATTTTCCATTTTAACTCCACTTTTAGATAACTAAATTAATGGAAATAAATGAAAATTGATGGAAATAAATTTAAAATCGATGGTAAGGAAATAAAATCAATGGAAATCAATTGAAATAATTGAAAATTGATAGAAATAAAGAGAAATCTATAGTAATGAATGAAAATTGATTGTAAAGAAATAATATCGATTGAAACAATTGAAATAAATGAATATCGATGGATTAACAAAAATTCTATTATCAGTGATGAATAAATGGAAATAAAACAATGATGTATTATTTTTTACTATGTAGGTACTATTCTGTATTACAAATATATTGTACTGTATTCTGTATGTATAATTTGGTGCCTGATCTGGTGTCTTCGCAAGGGACTCTAACCTCCAACCAGTTTCCTGGTTAAAGTGTATATATACTATTTTTCATAATATTATAGTTAATAGGAAATATTTATCTGAATATTTGGCTAGAAGTAAAAAAATCTAAAATGGGGAGAAGTAATTGAAAAAAAAAACTGAAGGAAGTTGACGCAATAGGCCAGGATGACATGTTGAGGTCAATTGTAAAAAAGAAGAAACATTGGAAGTTGTACTGTATATAGAATTGATCTAAATGAATAACGAAAGTGGAAAATCATATTTAATTATTAAAAAAATACTCTATAAGTTATATTTAGTCATATTTCCACGAGATTGTCTATTATATATATAGTGACTTGGTTAGAATATATTGAAAGATTTATTGATTATATAATATAGCATAGAATTACAAGTACGCCATAATTTTGGAAGAGTATCTATTTTATTAGTTCTTTCCATTTCAAAGGCAAAGGAGTAAAACAACTTTACGAAGGATATGTAAGTTTATCAATTTTCATCATTTATTTGAATACCTCTAATTTATTAGTGCTAAAGGAAAAATTGTAAACCTTTCATTTATAAAGTATTTAACGATATTTATGTGCTAAATAGGTCTCAAAGCACGACACATTTATTTCAATCATCCCCAATCAAATAATATACCTGAAACCCGTAACACATGGTCCAATCAGAGCTCCTCTTTATTAATGCCCCAAATTGTGTCTCTCTCTACTCAGCACTCTCCTCTCATTTTATCTAAACATCACCGAACTTCGCATCCACTGTCGCGCAATCATCGTCTCTAGCTGCATTATATGTCCATTGTACTATTTTGACTAATTCCTCCATATATACTGCTGACTTATTTGGGGGAAACAGTGGAATGATAGTTAATATATAGACTCCAAAATATGCGTATGTATATTATGATCATAATCTAGAGGAAGGAAACAAAGTGACATGAAAGAATTCACCGCCACTGCAGCAATAGAATGCTATAAATAGATAAATAATTGATTTAATTGGTGGGTTATAAAAGAGGGTTGGGGGGTTAATACAGAGACGGGAACGCTCGCTAATGTAGTGTTGTCATGCTATAATAGAGGCCACAAAACCGCCTCCTCCATCTAGTGTCGCTGGAAATGATCACAGCGGTGCTTATACGGTGACCGAAGACTGTTGCATACATGCAAAATAAATATTAAGAATTATTAATATATAAGGCGACCGATTTGCAGTTATCATTTTCAAATTGAGAGCACATACTGCCAATTCTTTAAATTGTATTCTTAAAAAAGTATTTAAATAGAGGAACGAAATACTATTATTCTATACATTGCTTGTATTGCTTTGTATTCATGCACGAAAAGAATATAGGCATAAATTGGAAGTTGCAACCACATGAAAATAAATTATCATGAATGTTTTTAACTTTTCATTAAAATGTGTACTTTTAGTTTATATTTGTCTCTCGGAATATGAAGGATCTATTAAATTTTACCCTTTGTATTTATATATATACATATGCATATAAGGAAAAATGGGTTACATCAAATGCATTTTGTACTGAACACTTTAGAACACTATATATTGCCAATAGTAGTACAGACTGATATGTAATGTAACGTCATATTTATATTTACATTAGATATACTTCAAGCACACATATAATTATATCTATTTTATGTATATTGCGTAAATGATTTCATAGTATGATATGCACTTTACAAGGAAACCTAAGTACACACATAACTGTATAGGAGAAACTTGTAGGTACATCGATTTTCCTGACTTTATTTTAATTATTATGATAGTGAAAAGGGGATACATTGCACATCCGGGTTATATCTATTAATCTAAATCAATTTATACCCATAAGCTTAACCTAATCAATCAATAATTATCTCAATGCTGCAGCGCAAATCAGTTTATTAAAACCAGTTGTATGTACCGGGGTTCGAACTTGCTACCTTCGAGATTGAAGGCAGGAGTATGTACCGGGGTTCGAACTTGCTACCTTCGA
>JAYRBW010051036.1:0-11184 GCA_036023295.1 Invenusta paracnida
CTGGTTGTTGATAGTCATTTCATGAAGAGTACATGATTTTACTTTACTTTTTGTACCGGATATGAAGATTTCAGTTTTGTCTGGATTTAATTTAAGCATATTGGTGTTAAACCACTCTTTGAGGTGTTCAGCGCACAATTTAAAAAATTCTATTTCATCTTTGTTTCCAATATTAAAAGAGACATATATAAGGATGTATCGTCGGCATATATATAGTATGGTTAACACTATATGAGTTCACAATGTCAGAAACTGGGGATGTGTAAAGGCTGTATAAAACAGGGCCTAAGACAGATCCCTGAGGGACACATAGTAGTTGACGATAAATGAAATAAATGAAACCAATCTGTTTTGCAAAGCTTCTTATTTGACTAAGCTTGACCTATTATTGGTAGTACATCTGTTGCTTTTTTATAATGAATTGAAGGTATATTTCGACTAATTCGAAAATGTGTGTAGAGTTCACCAACGGTTTCATCAGTGACACTTTCCTTTATTTGAGAATATCGTAAAATAATTACTAATTTATCCCATTCAGAGAGTTGTCCATTACGTACACGCTGCATTTTTGAAATACTGGTATAATAATTAACAAATTGTTAGAAATAAAAGTTAGAAAATTGAAAATCTAAAAATAACAAAAGAACGTAATCACTAACAAAACTACCTGCAAGAATACATGATGCACACATACTTTTTGGACAGACGGTATTTACTAATTGCACTATTCTAATTTTATTATTAGAAATAATGTATCAATACATTTTCTATTCCTGAATATTGTGTTTATTTATTAGATATTGATTTATATAATGGTAAGAAATAAAATATCAACTTTTATAGAATTTTAGAATATTTTCATGACCGAAAAGTTCAATATCTAATAAACATATAATAAATATCTATCAATAAATGAATATTATATATTTCCCGTTTAATTCAACAAAAATCAAATCAAATGACAAACAATTCGACAGTCAAAAGTAATTTAATATTTAAGTGTATATATTATTTCATACGAGATAACTGGAAAAATAAATATAGTAACGTATTATTCTTTTTCATTTTATTCTTTGTCTTAGTAAACACAATATGTTATATAACTAATTAATAATAGTCAATAATTAACATAATCGTATTAGATGAAAAATGAATTAAAAATATATACCTGCATAATTCATTTAAAAATTAAATATATTTTAGACAATAAATGCATAATTATTTAGTTTACATCATTTCAATTTTTACTAATAAATCAATGTCACAATTCAATTAATACGAATGTGGCTTCATTTCGATATAACTTCAATAAATTTAATTCAATATTAAAGTTTGTTTCACTGTTTCAATAGTATTATCATTGATTGAAAAAAATATATATATATAATCACATTATAAAAATGCAGTATTTTAATGTTTAGAGATTTGCAGCATTCTGTAGGTATATATTTCAAAAAATTATTCAATAATATTTTGAGATATATAAATATATAATTCTACCTATTATTTATATTCACCTATCTATTATACATATAAAACAGCAAAAAATTAACAAAAACAAATTAGTGATGGTTTAAAATTGTTTTAATTATTTCTTTCAAAATTCCAAATATAAAAAAACAGGAGTAATATTTTGTATAATCGTTTTAATTTAAAGATAATGGTGATGGGTTGCAAACCGCCCATCACCTAATCTCTTTCTTAAATAAATGAATGAATTATTAAAGCTAAAATCATTTAATTTAGTGGATAATACAGTCATTAGTTTCTGAAAACAATGACATTTTGATTTGTTTATGTTTTAATCGTATAATGTTATGAATGTTTGTGAAAAACCTGATGAATTACTTGCGCATCAATTGAGGAAATAAAAACAATTGTACATCTGCAAGACAACACAGAATGCTCATATTGTAATCATTCTTGACAAAATTCGAAGCCTCAAGTTAACATTCTACAAATTAATTAATTGTTATATTTATTAATTGCTACTAGGTACTGATTAATTAGTAATTCAAATCAATAAATTCATTTTCGCAATTTTATTGCTGTTAAAGAAAATTGATACACATAGCAGAAAATAAAATAACTAATTATTATTTAACCTTTATATTGTTTCTTCACTTTAAGCTATTTTCTTACTTTGCTTGTCTTTACTGTATGCTGACATGTACACTGTATGTCTACGTTCGAGTTTGTCATGCTGTTTTTAATGCAAGTTTACAGACAGATATAAAATTATCTTTTCTAATTTGTTTCTAATTTTAATGACAGAACGCTGCTGGTTATATTAATGTAGGAAGACGCGTAGCCCCACGCTTGTCCGTCGTTTGAGGCCCAATGGTTGCCGACTTTCCCAAGTACATCTTTGCAGATAGTTTAATGTCCTGTAGTTTCTCCATAAAGGTCCATGGTTGACGATTTCAGCTTCAATCTCCTCCTCCGTGGTCAGAAGAGACTCAATCGTATTTTGGCAAATCATGAAAGAATTTTCACGGAAAGAGTTGAATGTAAACGGCGTTGGGAGCACCAGAACTCGACAGTAGTTCATCCAAAGCATTGAGGATGATTCTGGTAAACCAGTCCTTTATCCCAGCGCGTCGACGTTTCTCGGTAGCAAGTTGTTCTTCCATTTTTATAACAGCGATAAAGCAGCCCATGTAAATCCAATAAGAATTCTGATTTATCCTGTTGAATCCGGGTCACTGCACCAAATTATGTTAAGAGTAAGATCCGAAAATGTTTAGTAGCAATGCATTTACTGTATATGTCAAAATTATACTCATATATACAACCCCGACAATTAAAAATGCCACCCCCTGTATTTTTTATGATTTTTTTCCGATTTTAATAAAAAATGAATAATAAAAGAACAACAAGTTTATTTAAGCAATTAAAATAGCGGCAAGAACATGTAATAAACATAAATTTACATAATTATTGATGAAAATATGTAATTAATCGAAATGAAAAATAAATAGTTGATAGAAATCAAAGTGTACAAAATGTCAGTATTTAATGGCACCACCACGTGCTGTATGTAGTGTATACACTAGTTCACTCAGTTGTGTCTACTAAGTCGTTATGTGTTCTAATTTTCTACCGTATCTTATATACCTTGCGCTGCGTTGTGTTATAATTTATTAAGTAAATTAGTCTGATAGAGAGCAACATTTAAGTGAATAGACGTCATGGATACACTAGCACATTGAATGTTACGTCATACACAAAATAGATTGATTAATAAATACCATATCATTCTCTACAGGGTCACACTTTATATGCGCCGGGATACGGCCCCTCTCAGATACAGCTCCTTTCGGCTGCTTTATGGCCACATTAAGTTAACAGTGTATATATATATTATGTAATAAAAAATGAATAAACAAATATCCTTACACGAATGATTGCAAACGTGATAAAATACAAAAACACCAAATTGAATTAAAGCAAAAACTACTAACTTAGTTAGGCGCCAAAATAATTAATGAAATATAACCAATATGATTAAACAAATATGTTTGTAAATACCCGACAATGCATATTTTCATATAAAATAATCACGTCTAGCCTATTATTCATCGATTTGATTGACGATTATGTACTACATATGTATATATATGAATACTTTTTAAAATTGTTCTAGTGTTCATAAAAATTAAGCACTCTTTAGACAATGACAGGTAAAGTGAATGAAATAAGCCATAAGAACACCTCATGTGTTTCATGAAATAAGCTTTAAGAACACCTCAGGTGTTCCCAATTTAAACATGAATACCTGAAAATATATGAGAACACTAAACAAATCAGAACACATAGGTAACACCTCCAGAACACATGCAATGTGTTCTCCATGGGTTCTGAGGTGTTCCCAACACAAATTGTGTTTTACAGTGTTTTTCTGGGACCGATTTCTCTGAATTATAAAAGGCGATTTTTATTAGAGCCAGACTTGCAACCATTTTCTTCAGATTATTTAAGACGAATTCTATCAGAGTCAAAATCGTAACCAATTTCGCCAAATTGTTGAGGATCAGAGTATAGTAAACAATTTACTTCACTTTATTTAATTTTATTTTTATTGACAGTTATTATACATAGGTGAAGCCTTTATTTTTATACATGTTGAATACTACTAAACTTATTGCTCCACTTTTCTAGATAAGGTCTCCTAGTTGATATGTTCCGTTAGACATCCATATATAAGCTTTCGGTGAGAGCGCGCAATGTATTATGATTGTTATTTACGACCCAACATTATTATCAGGTGGTTTTACTTCAGTTATGATGCGGGAAAACTTCTATATGTCAATAGAAAGCAAACAACTATTTCTTCGATGTTTTGGTCAATATTTAACACTTCTTTAGTCATTAGTATCATTCATTCATCTCATCCACTAGATATAGGATAAATGGTTGAGTGTAAAATGTTCATCATCATGAACAAACATGGTCTGAGACGGGTTGTTTGGGTCGTACGCAGTGACCAATGAAGCAAAGCCTTCTTGAACGAACGATCGAGGATACCCGGGGTAATTTGCCGTACAGTTCCGCGTTGGTGATATGTTGAGCAATTTAATCTCCTTGACTCGACGTAGTAGCCGCGTGTAGCATCCATCCAGTCTTGAGGTTAATTGGGGTGTTAGCGTCCATGTTTCCCACCCGTATAGAGTAAAACGCTTTCTGTTGTTGCTTTAAATATACTGAGTTTTGTTTCTGCTGAGCAATTGGATGACCAGATTCTCCAGAGTTTGGTGGTTGCATTGAAAGCTAACGCCTTTCTTGTGCTGAGATATTTCTTGCTCGAACGAACCCAGCTCCCGAGGTATTTAAAATTATCCACCTTTTCAATGGCTCCTTCAGATGTTAACAATTGTGTATTGTCGTCAAGGTCAAACCCAATCTGCATGTATTCAGTCTTTCCTTTGTTAATTTGTAGGCCAGTTGACAGCGCATGTTGTTCCACAGAGGCAAGAAGAATTTGGGCATTCTCCATGGTGTTGCTCAGCAGTGCAATATCATCAGCAAAATCGAGATCTATAAGATGATGAGCCATGTGTCAACTCAATCTTCGACTCTGTAGAGTGAGGCCAACCGTTTTTCCAAAATCGTTCTCCACCATTTGCATGATGTAGTCAATAACAATAACAAAAATATAGGGAGCTAAAATATCCCCTTGGAGAACGCCAGCAGTGATTTTGAAGTCTTCACTTGGCCCATCTTGGGTTAGAACGTGTGCTGTTGTATTTTTATACAATGCTGTGATGAGGCGGATGAGTTTTTCAGGGATACCATATGCTGATAGGATGGATGTCATCTTTGGTCTTGATACACTGTTGAAAGCCTTGGAAAAGTCAATAAATGTTGCAATGCATCGATGATTCTTTTTGGTAGTACATTCTTCCACTATTCTCCTCAAAGCGAGTACGTGTTGTGTGGTGCTGCGACTTGGACGAAAACCATTCTGATTGGGACGTAGGAGGGGACCTAGTATAGGCCGAATGCGTTCACGCAGAATATTCAATATAAATGACATTCAATCAATTGTTATATGTATGTATATAGGGGATTTTTTGACAATAGATCATGTAAAATAAATAACGTAAAAAATAAAAGATACGGTTTTTCAGTCAAGATATACTTATACATTACCAATCTAGTTAATAATGAAATTGTCTTTAGATATTAAAAAACATTTTTTCATAAATGAATAGTTTGTTCACTAACAATTTTGAAATTATGTATACATGTCAATTTGTTATATTAATCTTTTTTTGAATAATCACATTTTTATTTTGATGTCTAATGACAGCTAGTACAAGTTTTTGAAATCACTCAGTACGTATAAATAAGTTTATCTTCTAGCTTGGAATAATAATTTCATTTAATTAGTCCAACTTTCAACTTAAAAATATAAATTCCCATGTTTCTTTTGTGATTCGCATAATTACTCAATAAGAGTATAAAAAATGATAATTTATAATATAAAATAAATAAATCCTATAAATATACAGTATTACTTATTTACTTTCATTTTTAGAAATACTTTTATATAATTTATAAAAGCTAAAAATAAAAGCTATATAATAGCTGAATAATAAATGAAGTATATTCGAATAACTTATTCAAGAAACAATCTTCTAACAGCAGGAACACACACATATTTATATATAATTTCACATTTGTATTCTCTACATATCACTCCACGTATACTATGTTGAGTATACAAATATGAAATGATATATAAATGTCTGTGTTTCTGTTGTTAGGAGTGTGTTTCTTGAATAAGGTTGACAATGATAATAAGAATTGAAATATTTACTCTTAGAAGCAAAATGGAGTGGCGATTTCTTCAGTTGTAGAAACCACCTTTATCTTATCACTTTAAAAACTTGTTCAATTAATTTACTAATATAGAAAAGCATGAGGATGATTATATATTTTAAAATTATAGAATTTATCTTTCCTTTTTGAATAAGAGATATAGTTCTTTTTAAATGTTTTTACAAATTAAGCTACTCACAGAGCATTACAATATTAAATACCCTTTTGTGCAGAAGAGTAAATTTACTTAAAATTATAAACGAAAGCTACGATATTATCTCTGAATTACCATTATAAACAGTTTAAACTTTTAAATAGTATAAACGCTAAATTGAAGCTGTAAAATTGATATGTTTGAAATAAAAAATACATAAAATGTCCTGTAGTTGAAATTATTATTTTATTACTGAATTATGTATTATAAAATTGCACAAAATGTTTAACACAATTGTTCTAATTCCCGTCTTCAAGCAATGGGAAGATTTGTCACTCATGGTCACTCTCTGGTCATTCGATATCGCTTCCACACCTTCTTTTGGGCCACACTCTTATCAAGAAGGGAGTCCGTAAAAAGGATCATGATGCATTCTCGGTCTTCGTTATTGTAGTAAAGTGATATACACTCCCTCAGTGCAAGGCATCTGAAAATGAGCCAGGACAGTTAGATCACTTGTGCGTATAAGCAAATGAGACTCAACTGACACCAAGCACTTTAAGCCACTAGTTTAATTCTATGATACATTTTTAAACACAAGTTAGATACAACCTAGAATATATGTTCACGCCATCTCATTATTTGATTGACAAGAGAAATAAATAAAATAAAGAGATACTCCAGTAAAACTCCCGGCTAGGTGTTAATGATTTGGAACACAATTTTCGTACTCAAATGAAATTCCCGCGTGAGTTGAAATTCGAGATTAGCGCCATATGTGTTTGAGTGACGTGCATATTTTTTATGTTACCATAGCAATTGTGGCTAACCTACTCTTTTCCAGATACTCTTATTTACTAAAAAATATCGAGTTAAATAAAGAATAGTTTTTTAAAGAGAATTCGCAACTTCTTCTTATCGTATTATATTTTTTCTCTTTGTGTCGTTTTTGTCCACTTTATCATCCCTTAACTTACAGTAAGTACTCTTTTACTCTTTCACTTCCCTTTATCATATTAGGTTAAAATTGCATATTTCTGCTGTATCTTAAGCTCTTATTTATTTATTATAAACCTGTAGAATTAAAATTGTAAGCATTTTGTAAATTGTAAAATCTTAAGCATAACTGAAAGCTAGAAAACAACTTACTCATTAGCACAATATATCCGACTTCCAATGTAACGCTTGTAGCAACTACCCTGATCATCCGAGTTCACCAACCTAGTAATTGATTTGTCTAGAACAAATTTGGCCTCCTTTTTCCATCGCTTTCTGGCCTCTTCTTCCTCTTGGTTGCAGTCTTCGCAAATGACATTTGCAACATCAGTGCACTTATTCTCATTTAACTCTTTTTTTTTAACTGTCAGACAATCATGACGTGTATCATCATTCAGTTGAAAATTAATCCAAACATGATTTTCAAGCGATATCAGGGATCCATTCAAAAGTCTCCAGCCGACTTTATCGCTTTTTCGCTCTTCCAGAAGATCAGTTGCTCCAAACCAGTATAAAAATTCATTTTCGGTTGGGAAATTCGATATCCGAGAGGAGATACGACCACCACTACTGGCGCATATTTGATTGGCCTCGCAGAAGTTGACCTTTGAGTTGTCATTATTCTGACCACATTGCTCCGAGCTGGTGATCGCAAATAAACCGAAGATCGGCTCATGAAAAGCGATTGTCACTAGCAAAAACCAGATTGATGTCATCTGATCCACATCCGATAAAATATAATTGGCAAACCTAGCTAGCGGCAGCGAGTAATTTTAATATAAAATTCTAGAAAACTATTTTATAGAAATGTTAGTTGAATCAATGTGATGTAACAAGTCCGTTTAGTAGACAGGCGTTTGATTTTTTATTTACAAAATATTTGAAGCAGGTATTTTCAGACTATTATACCTGAATCAACAATAATTTCCTGTTTATGTAAAACAAAGAGGAACGTGCAGGTATGTGATTTGACACGCAAGTCCTTCTATAGTTGGTAAACAGATTGGAGCTCACAGAAAATCATGTACCAATTCACAGAATTCTCTTAATTCAGTTCTTCACGAAAAAGTTATGGAAAGGATTTTTTTAAAGAAACCACTGTACTCCAACAATTTCAACGTTTATGCTTTGTGAAAGTAAGCATTCCATATTTCGTCACTTTTATGTATAATTCTTTAGACATTATAGACTGGCTAGGGTTTGAGTATAGATTTGAATATTACCGTTTGTAAGAGTTAAATGAATCGTTTGTCTCACAAAAAAATATTGCCACCACTAAAATGTGCTTTCATGGGAAACTGTAAACTTCATAAAAAATATATCACTTTGGAAAAAAATGTTGCTAAATTTATGTACAGCCGTGGTCAAAAGTCAGGGTCCACTAAGAAATTTTGACGTTGTAGAATAAAATAAACTGTAAACATGTATTTTAGACGTTTTCAAATAAATTAATTTGTAATAATGTGTACATAACTATATTTGTATGAAAAGATAACTGATAAGACAGATCAATATTTACTGAGTCCACCATTTGCGGCTAACACCGGCCTAATTGGGTGAGACATAGAATGTATGAGTTTGCGGCAATATTCAACAGTCACTTGTTGTGTTCATGCCTCAAGTATTTTTTGGCGAAGATCAGCTACTGAAGTTGGGTTACGTCGGTCAACAAGTTCCTTTAAAAGGTTCCAGCAGTTCTCTATCGGGTTTAAATCAGCCGAATTTCCTGTCCAAGGGACTTACACCTCCACGCCTTCGCCATGAAGCCAATAGGTTACCAGTCTGGCACGATGGCACGGTGCGCGATCGTGTTGAAAAATATTTCATTGCCGAACGGTCATCCATTGTTGAAGTTTATCCTGTAAAATAGTCAAGTATACTGGACCATTTATCGTCGTAGATGGTGACATAAACCAAAGACCACCTCGTCCACGTCAAGAAATACATCCCCACATCATGAGCGATGGTGAGTGTTTCACAGTTGGAACCGTATAACGTTTATTATAGCGCTCTCCCTTTGGTCGACTGATACGAGGTACGTGAGGATCAAATTGTTTAATCTGTGTTTCATCCGAAAAAAACACATTGTATCAGTCATTAGCAGAATAATGTTCATATTTTCGACAGAATGACATTCTGTCTCGAATATTCTTTGCACTAAGAATATTTTTCCAAATGCAAACGTTGTCTATTGATAGATTTTTCTATTGGCTGAATTACTTGAAAGTAAGTAAAGACACGCACATGCTATATATATGTAGGTATGTACACATTATTATAATTTATTTTAAAACGTCTAAATTACATGTTTACAGTTTGTTTTATTCATAAACGTCAAAATTTCTTAGTGGACCCAGACATTTGGCCACGGCTGTAATATAAAATATTGGAAAATTAGCTATGAATTGCTTTCAGATTGAAGAATATTCTCAACGAATTAATACTATATATTTGATACTAATTCGACAGATTTGACTGGAATCCGCCTTAACTTTATTAGGCCCAATCGAAGCTAAGATATTTTATACTTCAAAAACAGGCCCAAAGCTCCTTAGTAATTAAATATTAGAATTCTAATCTAGAGATTAATTTATTTATTTGCAATATCTTTGATTAATTGAAATTAAAAAGTCATTTTAATGTAGTCCCATTTTTATCAAAAACATTAATGCAATTTTCTTTATACATATATTAGGATTGTAAAAGATACTATTCCATATGTTTTAACCTTATCCATACAACTGGTCTCTTTTGCACTTGCATAAAGTGGTGGGGTTCTGGATGATTCATATAGGCCCTTCTAGTGGGGCCTAGTAGTGGAGCAGAGTTTGGGAACTTCACATGTAGTTAAACAAATAGGTTTTGTAGCATATTCCATTGAAATATTATTAAATTGTTTTAACAAAACTGCGTGCAAAACATATCTAAACATATTTATCACACTTTAACAATTGCGTGCTATAAATCTTATCTGTTTTTGAATAATCAACTTTGAAAAATTCTCAAAGCCTTGCAACGTATATATAATATGTTTATAACAAATAAAAATTGTAATGAATGTTAATCAAAATTAAAGATTTGTGAGCTTACTGGAGGAAAAAAAGGAGAAAATTTAGTCATAGATGTGTTTACTACATGTTTGACAAAAATGTTGCAAACTATTTTTATGATATATTTCCATAATACTTGCAATACTTCGAGTAACATAAAATGAGTATTTTAAAATTGATATACATGTTTTCTAGAATGTAACGATATACTTGAACTATTTTTACTTGTATAATTGAATGTTTGTACGAAGGTTAATTAACATAACTATGTGTATTTGTCTGTGTATCTTATAATTATAATACATTATCTATATTCCTGCAGGCATTGTATTGTTTCTTCTTCTTTTTTTTCAGGGGGAAAGTCTCATCACGATAAAAACAATATTTCATTCCAATGATTCAAAAATCGAATTTATCAAGGCTCAAAATCCCATACACTGTGTCTGTATATCTAGCCTTTTTAAACGATTGCTTATTTAATATACCTATTGGAAATATTTTATTAGTAGCAAAAGGCTTTGGTTTGTTTTTGATTTAATATTTTATTGTTCATAATTTGATACTCGCTACAATATTCACACACATCGCTTCGTTATAAAACCGATGAACTATTTGCCTTTATCCATACCTATAAACCTAGTTTTGTTGCAATTACTGAAA
>JAYRBW010051047.1:0-11184 GCA_036023295.1 Invenusta paracnida
AACTAAGCTGTATACATTTTTTCATTAATTACTATTTTATGTAATGATATTTACCATTAAAATTCCTTGTGAAGTGGTATGATACATGTTTTCTATATTAACTTTGTAAAGTGAGTAATATATTATGATTAATATTGCGTTGTAATCTAAAAATATGGGCCCTATGCGGTTGATGCCCCCCCCCTTTGAAATGACCTGGGGACGGGCCTGTTTCTTCACGGCAATTCTAACAAAAACAAATTTGTTTTGCAAAACACATTATTTATAGACTATTTAATTTAGCTTTTGATTATATATAATTGTAAAAGTATGTCCAGTCACACAATTTTATTTTTAAATAATAAACAGTGGTTGCTATGCAAAATCTAGCACACTAGCAATGGTTGTTAAGTAAAAATATAATTTTTATCATCTTCGGGACATTTTCAATATATGTTCAAGCTGTCATAAAAATCGATTAAAGTTTAGAGGGTGTTATTGGGTCTAAACAGTGGTTGCTATGCAAAATCTATGCCTCTAGCAACGGTTGCTGAGTAAAAATATAATTTTCTCAATCTCTGGTAGGTACATTTGAAATATACATATATAAGAAAAAACTCACAATCTTAATTAAGAGAATTTTATTGAATACTACGACCTTTCGATCTCAACAAGAGATCATTATCAAGTAAATTAATAAAGATTTTATATATGTAATCTTTATAAGATAAGCTGATAACACTAAAAAACAAGCTTATATACACAAAATATAGAAATGATGTGTAGGATATGTGAGCTAGTTATATTGATTTAAGTGATACAAAAAGTGCACTAGTAATAATATGTATATTAACATATTGGACATTAAAAAGCATGCATTTCAAAGATAATTATATTCGATATATATAAATGGAAAGACCATACCATAGAGCAAAGAAACACAGAGTTGTCACTCCAGAAAAAATCGGCGAATTTTGGTTTATTGCTTTTGTTTAAATGTTAGAAAGGCAGATGTAAATAAGCGCCATTTTAGTGTGGTTTTTGTGTTTTCGCGCATAATGTCCAAATGAAATTACAGTCAATTCTGCTCATCTCTTAAATGTCATGCCGATTATTCTCAAATGAGTAAGCGATTTTCTTCACTTTATTTACTCTATGGACCATACCACAAAGATTATGAAACTTAAAAGAGTCTTTGCTATGTTGTAAAATATGGGAAATGTAAGTATAACTTTCAAGGAACGTATTTTAAGTTGGTTTTTATATAATATACTAGCATAATATATTACTTTCGATACAGGGAATGCTGGAAGCTCTGTTTCGACTTTGATAGTTCTTTTCTGTAATTTATATTTCTCGTACTATTGCAAAAAACGTTATTAGTAAAGTTTTTTTTTAATTCATTCGCAATATATGTGTTGGTATACATCTTTTGAATTTTGAAAATACACACAGAGTATATGGTGTTTTCAAAAGACAAAGTACAGGGCATCCCCGTACTGTTATATGTAATATATCTTAGTTGAATGAAATTAACTGTTGTATAATTATATTCTAATAATAATACTATACTATTATGTACTAATATTATGTCACTGAGGCTTTTTGTTCAATAATATAGTTTTTTGTTTTTCTAGCAATTACATATTTTCACGATATTTAAACTATCTATTATATTTCAATTCTAAAACCATGAATTATTACAAAAAATATATTTTGAATCTCAATGAAAAGTACCGCTATACTGTGTTATCATTGAATATTATGTGATATAAATACATATGTGGTTATTTGTTATGTTGTTGTTAATCGTATGAAATACCCCAATTTAGAACATTTAGAGATAGTAAAAACTTTTGAGCTAAACCGCTGAAAGCATTTGTTTTTACAAATAAATAAACAAACAAACAAACAAACAAATAAACAAATTAATTTCATAATTATTACTTTTGTCGTTTTTCTTATCGACATTTCATTAATAATATTATTATAATTTCGTCGTTAACTTAACAGAAATATTTCAAATGAGTTAATATTGTCCCCAAATAACTCATTCATATAGTAAATAAAAAGAGTATTTTAATGATACTTCTATTTAGACAAGATTTGAGATTTAAAAAAAATTACAAGTTATAGGAAAATGGTGAATTGATTAAATGTTCAAAATTTCCACAAATTTGTAAATACGTTACAAATATAAACATATATATAAATCCAAGGTATTACACATCCCACATTCGAAGAACGATCTGAGTTACATAAATGAATTTTCCGTAGTCAATATTTCTTTTACATTGTGCCTGCTTCAAATGTTATTATTATTGAAATTTTTTTAAATCTGAAACATTATATAAAAGTAAAACAGTACATTAGTAAATAGTATTAATTGCTGCATTATACAAATACAAATTTAATGACACTTTTATTAATTATGCAAATTAAATAATAATGTTTATATTATTTATAACATATTTCTGTAACTGTATGTATTATAATTTATTATTAATGAATACTTCAAGTTTATCATATAGGACATAACGCAATTGCCTATATACAAATATCTGACATACCTACAATAAGTTATCTATAATGATAATAATGTCATATTGAAATGTCAAGCAGTAGAATAAAATAATTAAAGCTGTAGCTTTTCTATGGATGTATATATTTAATTAAATTTAAGGGAAACTTTCAAAATATATTAATAATTAAAGTAGTATTACGAGAAATAGTATTATTAGAAAATCATGGCATATATTAAATAAACTAAACTTATTTTTTACCAGCATTTTAAATCTGACTATTAGATCATACTGACCACATTCCTTTATTCAACTTCTGATTTAGATTGCACATTTTCTTCCTGCGTAATTTCTTCAATAATTTCTTCAATAGTTTCTTGAAATGTTTCTTCTATTTCTTCAATTTCTTCTACAACTTCGGTTTCTTCACTTGCTGATGAATCTTCAACTGCAGAGCGTTTGTTATTATTGCCTAATTCATTTTCTTCAACGAAACTTGAATGTTTACCAAAAGCAACTGCCACCAATACTCCGAAAATCATGATAATATACACAAATTTCATTTTCTAATATTTAGCAGTCAGCCGACACATATACAATTATTATAGCGATATACTGATTCTATTCAATATCTTCAACTGCTCATTTTATATGAAATCTATCAACATTAGATATATAGAATAATGTCTATTATTGTTACACTTGACATATTAATGTATTTCAATTAATGAAAATGTTGTTATAATGTAAATTATGATGTATTTAGATATCATTGTTTTCCAGTTCATCTCATTGGAAATGAAATAATTGTATATTTAGATTTACAATTATTTACTTGTTCCTGTAATCAGTTCTTAAGTTAAACAATGCTTATTTTAATTTACGTTCACTTATAAGAAAGAGTACCTACTCTTGTTTCCATTAAATGATGATTTAAATTGATATTTACTTGTATACCGCTTAAAATCTTAATTTTTTATATTTATATTAGATAAAATTGGACATTAATACTTTCTTAGTTAATTTAAATGTATATGGTTTCGCTTGGTATATGTCTAAATGGGACTTCCGTGGTAGTTTTAAGCCTTCTAACTGGGACATCTAAATGTGACAGTCTTATTTATGTATATGTATGTAAAAAGTATACCTGTCGCATTTAGATATACTTTATACACTCTATTTTTAGATTAACAAATGCCTAAAATTAATTTTATCTATCGTTTATTTTACACCGACTTAAACAAAGCGTTTTAAAAACTTAAATGTCTCTTTTAGATCTAAAATAAATGCATAAGATGGGACCTGAAGTTATATTTAAACAGTCAATACATTTTTTATTAAGTATTTAAAATATTTATATTTTTACCATTTTTGAAAACAGTCATCTTTCTCTAATAATAATGTATATATGTATTTTAATGTATTTATATATGTTATATATGTATATAATGTATATATATAATGTATTTATATGTATATAATGTATACATATGTATATATATGTATAACTCTATTTTGTAGTTGCTGGTTTAAAATATCGTATGTACATTATGTACATTATTTTTATTTACCAATAAAAATAAAAATCTCGCATGTATTTTTATTATTCTGTAAAAGTGAGAACAAATTATGGTATTTTTTATATTTCAATGAATCTTGGAAACTTTTAACAAAGAAAACGCCAAGGCTTTTAACGCACAATGAAACCGGTACATATATCAGTATGCAAGAGTTCTATTGAACTAATGTTAGAAACAGTCAAACTGTGACGAGAATCACAATCAAAATCTTGTATTTCAAATATTTTTTTCATATTAGATACTTTTATATGATATAATAATCAAGCAATGAATCTCCGGACACCTTCAGGAACGGAAAAAGACTTTTAGACTTCATCTGGAAAGTGCCACGTTACCTCCTTGATGACACGCTATGAATTCAACTTGCGTCGTATAAAAGAAAAAGAAGAAGAAGAAGACGTGAAGGTGGCGGCATCGAATGCTGGTTCGAAGTTTTAGTTTTCTGAAAATGTCGGTTCAGGTCTAAACCTTCACAGTAACAAATATAATGACACAAATAATTTCTCAAATATTAACTTCAAAATATGACATGAAGTTACTATACACATGTTATTATCAAAGAAAACACTTTTTTTGTGTAATTTAGCAATTCATTTGTTTTTATTTTTAAATGGTTATTATCGAGAATGTATCTTATTTCTATTTTTTGTACAGTATTTGTTTAGTAATCAAGTATTCTTCTGAGTCCATTCATTTCAGACTCCTTAATAATAAATCGACTTGACATATCTCATCATATCACAACTCACATCCTATTTCTTCACAAAAACTCATGCAACTTCATATTTTATTCAAATTAAACACATCTTATTTAATACTCCTCTCATCTACTGACCACATTTCATAAAATATCACTACGGAACCTTGAACAATGACACTAGGTAACATCACAATTAGTAATTCAAAGTTAAACAACGTTCCTTATTGGTTTAAAAATTAAATGATTTACAAAATTTATATTGAACATAAATAAAAAAGCATTAAAATGATTTAAAAAAAGGATACATCTGTGTAATATTATTGTCTTGGAAATTATACAATTTAAATAAACCATTTGATTTTATTTCGATTTTAATGTTACATAATATAGGCACTTTCTATGATACAATTTATTTAAATAGTTAATAAATGTTTAATACAGTTGAAAACAATTTGAATAGTAACATCACTTTGAAGTTATTACTGTAATAGACATACATAATTCATAACTACAAATCTTTAATTCTAATTAAAGATCTTTATAAAGATAGATTTCGATAAGCCAAACAATTATTTATGTAAAATTTTATGTAATATGTACAATCAGCAAAATCATCAGATTTCAAACATTATACATATAAGAATTAAAATTAAAATTATCAATTAATGGAAGCGAAAGTACAGTTTACTGGCAAATGCACAAATGTATATAACTTAAACTGAAATAAACATTATCATAATTACGAACAGATTACACAGATAAGTACATATGTTTAAGTCTGATTACAATATTTTACCAGTAAGATGCATTGTTAAACAATGATATCTAAATAATCTCAATCCAATACTTACATGAAAAAACATGCTTCAATATGTCAAGTGTAACAATAATAGTTATTGTGCATATATACCTAATGCTGATAGATTTACTATAAAATGAGCAGCTTAAAATATTGTATAGCATCAGTCCATTTCTTTAATAAATTTAAATTCGTCGACTAGCTGCTTAATATTAGAAAATGAAAGTTTTGTGTATGATCATGATTTTCGGAGTACTGGTGGCAGTTGCCGTTTGCAGACATTCAAGTTCCGTTGAAGAAAAGGAATTAGAAAATAATAACAAACGCTCTGCATCAAATGAAGAAAACTTTGAAGAAATAGAAGAGATAGAGGAGACAGAAGAAATAGTAGAAATAGAAGAAACATTTGAAGAAGTTATCGAAGAAGTTATTGAAGAAATTTTCGAGATGCGATCTGATGTAAGAAGTTGAATCATTGAAATGTGGTCGGTATTATTGAATGGTTCGCCGAAAAATAAAGGTAATAATAAGAAGCTTCATTTATTGAATTTATTCCATGATTTTGCAATAATACTATTTCAGGTAATACGTTATAATTCAAGTTTGTATATAAAATAAGTTTGTCTTTAACTTAAACCAATTTAATTATCCCCATATTAAAGAACTACAGTATTAATTCTGAAAATATATTACAAGTATGATTACTTTAAAGATATCTTAATGTACCGATTAACAATTTATAATTATTTCCATATTTTATAGGCAACAAATTACATAACATTGTTATTTCTTAAGAATTTTGGTTATCTACCATATCATAAACTTCATATTTACAATAATAGCAATACATGTAATATTGTGTTGTATAATTTTTATTATATACTATTCATAATATGTACATAAATAGAATTATATTTAGGTATTTATACCTTAATCATATACAGTAATTAATAACATTTACTAATCGTTTTTCTTGCTTTAATATAATCGTTTTCAGAGTTGTGATAAATATTTAAAAACTGTCAATTTTGAAGAGACATAACCCAAAAAAGAAATGCTGAATCTGCGGGCAAAAAGTAACAAAAATTATTTTCATGTTGCATGTCTAATACCTTTGTAATACCCTTTTTTATATTTATAATGTGTTTTATAACATTGTAGAAAAAAATTAATATTGAATCAATATACGATTTTCTTACATATAATTTCTTATTTTATATATTTTTAAATTTAAGTATATTTTAAATATGAGTGTCATTATGACATTTTTATTCCAACATATTACTATGTTATAATTGAGGCATATACATACAGTATTAATTCTAATTTATATTAGATAACTTAATAACTTAAATTCCGTTTTAAAATGATAACAAGCGTTTTTTTGATAGATTCTATGTCCAGACTTTGGGTTAATATTTTATAAATAAAGTGTAAATGTTTGCAATAATACCATAATAAAAGTTTCATCCTTAGATAATTTACATTTATAAGTGTTCTAGAGACGTTTTATTATTATTATGGAGAAGAATATGAATATGAGTATACAAATGAACATTCATCAAATAGCAACGGATATATGCTGTAGAAGAAACGGAAGATGAAGATGAGCATGAATATGAATATTAGGACTCGTATTTAAAATTTTGCTCTATTTAGATAGTTTTAATGGTTCATAGTTCAACAAAGGTAATTTGTGCCTATTGTGACTATTAAATACAATATTTAATATTTGTTACACATGATTGATACTAGAAATTTCATCATTATTTGTAACACTTATCAGAAAAATGTTAGTATTAATATTTGTCACTTCTAACTAGCAAATTATGCGTATTTATTTTATATTCTTAATTATCGTGATTTCGTGAACACTGTATTTTAATGCATTATTGAGATTTGTTAATTATTTGTCATACTTATCATTTGTTACATTGATTATATAATTAATATGCCTTCAGATTACTGCAACAATTATATACACTAGTTTATTTATTTGGCATATTATGTAAAAATGTTGACAACAATTCATTACATTTATTTAATTATTTAATTTTAATTTGTTTCTTTTTATTGGATTAAGAGGTATTAATAATTTTGAAACCAATACAATATTGTTTTTAATGTATAATTTATATAGATATTCTTTTTTTAATCAAAAGAAGCAGTCAATAATATTACTTTGCAAATCTTTATTACAATATTGATTAATATATGTGATATGTAGTCTTCTTTTCTAATATATTTTCAAATATTTCAACAAAATATGATTTGTTCACAAATAATTCCGTCAGCATATAATAGCAACTTAAATACCTAGTTCTAAAATATATATAATTTATCTCAATAATCAATCATATTAATTGTTCAAATAGTTTCTAGTACATATATATATTTTAAACATGAGTTAGATGTTCAAAAAGCTTGACATATTAATTATCTTATTGATCGGTGTACTAAGAATTGTGTTTGCTCATTCCAGTCAGTGTTTCTCATTAATAAAAAATACAAAAGTGTACGTGCTTTGCTCTGATAGTTTTTCAGTCAACAATTGATTTATTGTTTTTATCATTTAAATTACCAGACAGTATTCTGATTTCCCGTTTGATATAAACTGACATATGGTAGGCCTACTTATTCTGACGTACTTCAGGAGCTGGTACAGTTTCAATTGAAGTTTCCATTTCATCCTCTTTTTTAATATATTTATATATATTCCATTATATTTATTTCGATCATATTTCGTTAATCGTAAAAATGAGTCGAAAAGTATATTATTCGATTCATTTTGACAGTAGCTACTAATTGATGGATCAATATTCTTAAGGAGAAGAGCATTTGTAATGCTGCTCATCATTGGGTAAAATATGACTTCGGAAACTTGTCGTCTATTGTTTGTCAATTGATAAATTATGTATAACAATTGTGGATGTTTAACAATTGGGCAATGCGCTCAGTATATTTATTAAATGGACGTTTCAAGTCTTACACATTCTTATTGTGTAAATATACATAACGCATTACTAAATTTGTGATATCTACTTATTCACTTTTTAAACGTGTTTAGTAATATACCATTTTAACAAAATACAACATTAATATAGCTAACTAAATGCGATACAAAGCATTGGAATAAAACTTTAAAAATTATACAATATTAGATATAGTATTATACTAATTGTGAATACATTACTACTAATTTATTGCATATCGTTTATATTTTCTTTAAAAGTACGAGTATTAATAATTCTCCAAAATTGTAAACAACAATATTTAAAAATATATTATTTATATACATACATGTAACAACTACACACCAAGGACTACTACAATATCAGGACGTGAAACAAGCAAAATGTGTGAATTTGAGTAAAAGTCTGAGACTAATTTTATTATACTTCAGATTCTATTTGTCCGATTTAGCTGAAATTTCGAAATATGAATGAATTATTAAGTCTCAATAATTTAGTATGAATATCTTAAAATACATACTTTGTAATATCACCTCTAGAATCCTATAAATGTATCTCCTATTTGAAAGAAATGTATATTAATTTTTTTGTAAACAATTTTATAACAGGCATATTTTTTACAGTACATACAAATTGTATATACAAAGTATATAATTTTATTCAATTAACAAAAATGCATAGTTAAATACGTATGGATAAAATTAAACCCTGTTATGATAAGAATATAGTGTGACAGACCAGTGGCAATGGAATGCAAATATGCTAATGCGCATAATGGAATAAAAAAACAATAAACCATGGCATGATAAGAAATAACAATGAGTCTAAAGAGTGACTATAGAATACAAATATGTATGTTAATAAAAAGAATAAAAGTATGTATATACACATGGAGAATACATTAATTATTCAATTTGCGAAGTTTTCGCTCTGATGCTGCAGTAGATGTGGCTCGTCCAGAAATAGCACACTCATTTGAAGAACGAATAAGACCTTTGTAAAATATATTGGTCAATCGACGACAGATACTGGATAATTTACCTTGAAAGTCACAAGGATATACAGTCCCCAAACATTGAAACAGTTTGACAAAACGATTGGCACAATGTGTAATATTTGACGAGGTAATATGTGTAAATATACGGTAACATGAACGGCTGAATGAATAGAGTGCTGGGGATGGGTGTACTAAGCCACCACGCGACACTAACTGCGTAAATTCACTCTCAGGTATGGCGCTGCCTGTCACAAAATCGTCATTGACCAAAACACCCTCCTTGAAGGCAATGTACCCACAGGAGAAGTACAATGAAGCTGCACATTCCGCAGGAACATCATCAACAGCAACCAGACTGTCGTCGACAATAAGCAGCTCTTCTTCACTTAGATCGGAGATGCAGCATATTGACACCGGGTGATTTGTAGCCTCCTCGATTTGCAGACGGTCGAACAGTTTGAGCCTTTGATATTGCAGACTTGACAAAACTTGTTCCACTGCCAGGAAATAGTTGCCCCACTCATTTGTCTGTATAAGGGAGGTATAACTTTATTAAGTAAGATATGAATAAGTGGAATAAATAAAAAATCAAAGCCTGTATACAGTAAGGGAAGAAATGAGTAATGTAGAAATTGTAAAAATCATAAGTATTGAAAGTTCTTTGATGAATAACCAAATAAACATTATCAATTCAATAAAGTTATGCATTACTGCAAAGATATAACGCTAAATCTAGTTGTGTACTATAAATAGACAGTGAACCCA
The DNA here is from genome assembly GCA_036023295.1 of Invenusta paracnida. Taxonomy (NCBI): domain Eukaryota; kingdom Metazoa; phylum Platyhelminthes; order Proseriata; family Coelogynoporidae; genus Invenusta; species Invenusta paracnida. The sequence goes on from JAYRBW010051047.1 coordinate 10,315, forward strand.
TAAACAGAAAGCCACTGGGTATGTTTATGTTTCGTCTTAACAGAAAAGTTTTAGTTTTATCTTAGTCCTAAGACCGTCTTAAGACCATCAATAAACTCGTTTTTCTATATTAAAATATTTCTAACACTTTTCATTCTTCTTAAGAAAGCTTTAAAACTTTTTATTCTTTTAAGATGGTTTTAAAACTTTCTTTATACTAAAAAAAGTTTGATGCTACGTTTATATATTGTTTTATGTATAAGATAAAACTAAGCAGCAGTAGATTAGAAAAATCGAGTTTATGTTAGGTTTTAAAACTTTCAAAATATTAATAACAATTTGTAGCTACATTTTGATGTTTAATATTTATGTTTTGTATATATAAGATAAAACTCAATTTCCATAGGTTGTTGCTTTAGGTTAATAAAGTATAATCATTTATTAATAATAGTTTTATAATTTTTAATTAGAATGTAATTAAGAATGTTACTGGAAATACATATTTAAAATAATTAGCAGATACATGAATAGATGTACGAATTAGGTACCTATATAATTTAAATTATATATATATATCCTGATTTTTAACTTTATAAAAAACTGTTCATTATAATTTATATATCAATAATACTATAAGTAGGAAATATTCTGTATTTATTTATATTAATTATGTATATTATGTACATTAAATGTATATATATATTTGTATGTATTATGTATATGTACTAATGAAGAATATACATATACTATTATAATTATTTAATATTCATTTATTTATAAAAACTAATAATTTTATAATTTTATATTTTTATTTATAAATACATTTATATATTATTATAATAGTAAATACATATAGAAATATGATATATATATATATATATAATATATAAA
>JAYRBW010051058.1:0-11184 GCA_036023295.1 Invenusta paracnida
GATTCAAAGACGGATATATCCGTCATCGGTTGGACACGCAATGATCGCGAAATGGTGTGGTAGGGAAGGGGTTAAGACTATAATGAAAAAACCCTCTTTTTAGTAAATTACAAATATACCGATTTTAGTTATATCATCATGTGTATCAGTCAGATAATATACATGCACAAAAAGTATCAATATGCATGTATAATATTTAAATTGTTACTTATTTTCTTATCACATTAAGCAAGTGTATTAAATAACTTCTTTGATTTTATAATGTGTGATAATTTTCTATTTTTTCATTAATGTACGATTTAAGGTCTACATTTTAGTAATATTTAATATATTTTATTTTTATGAAATATATATACATGTTTTAGACAACTTAAAAGTTTATGAGAAATATGTAATATTCGTGGATTGCAAGTGTTACTTATGTTATAATTTATATTTTTCGAGACATTTAAGGCATTATTTGTATGATAAAAATTATAGCCTTAACTCTATTAATTTATATTGTAAGCTCTTGTTTCATATGTGTACTTATCATCTATTCACTACATCAGCTAAATATGAAATGCACAAAATGTGTGCTTATTTAAACGTTATACCCTTTTTCGTTTTATAACCAACACTAACAGCCACTTGCCTATTTCAATCGTAGATCCCGAGCAGTTGAGTATCATTAGTTCCCGACTGTCTGGAGCTATTTTGCCTCAACATCACTCAAAGGCTTCTCCGATTTCTTCTCACTCTGGAGAGTATTCAGAATACTTGACTGGTAAAAATACATGTTTTTTCATGTTATTTGTTCCTCTTTCGAGTATAACAGAAAACAACTGATTGCTTATTTTTTATGGATATCAGAAATTTTTTTCCAGATCTTACTGAAATCCTAATTTTAAATACTTTTTAAAGAATTTTATGATCCATTATAATAAATGTTAAATATGCAAGTATTTTTTTGTGCAGGAATCAAATAATGTATGCTCCTTTCAGACAAAACTGATGTTCAATCACCCATCATATTTAATCTAAGTTTTTTATACAGTTTAAGTTAAATTTGAAATTTACTGTATAATTATTATCATATATAGTTTTGAAAAATTCAATATCGTGCTACGGCTGTTTTTCTAAATTATTTTAAAATCACAAATATGGTGATTATGTGAGAGATTATTTCAATATGGAATATAATTTTGAATAGATCTTTTTTTTATTTTGACTATACATATGTATAATTGTTTCAAATTAATGGTTTAATTTTTATGTAGCTGTTTTTAAATTGTTTTTTTATACGAACATCGAATATTAATATTAAAAAGATAACCTTATTTTATAACATAGACAAAGAACATCCTAAAACAACAAACAAATAATCGCTTTTTATATTGCTTGAATGTTTAATTTGACCATCAGAAGAATTTAAACTTTGAGTTTGTTTTAATAGGCGCTCAAATATTTGGGCTCGGAGTCGATTGAAAATCTGGCAGTGTGTAAGCTTAAAATATCGCATCCTCACCACAAACTTACAACCTATACATATATACGCATAAAGTTGTAGACTAATACTAAAATTGATAATTTAGAAAATAATTGAATAATACTTCTTAGATTAATCGATTATATTAATTAGATTAATGGGTCGAAAATTGCATCTTAAATTATCTTATTTTATAAAATTTTCAGTTTAGATATACATATGTTGTTTATCGATTTATGTTCATTCTTTTTAAAAATAAGCATTATAATAATTAATACTTGGTGCTTTTTTATATCAATTTTTTCATTGGCTGTACTATATTATGTAATATCAATAGTATTTTTACTTTTGAAAAACTCGTTTCTTGGTTGTCATTATTGCGCCTCTATATTTTTTGTTTTGATATGTATTATTGATAAATCTTTATTAAAATGAAAATGTCAGCTAATATTTATTGGCTGTCACCATCGATCTCTTCCAGGTAAGAAGATTTCTCCTGATGGACTCCCCGGTGTTGACATAACTGACACGAAACAACTGGCCGAGTTGGCGCGGATGCAGCCCAAACGCCAGCGCTCTAGTGGTGATGTTCTCCCCCGCACAGTGGCCTGTCCTCACAAGGGCTGCGAGAAGATGTTTCGGGACAACTCAGCAATGCGCAAACATCTCCATACTCACGGTCCTAGAGTTCATGTGTGTGCCGAGTGTGGCAAAGCTTTTGTCGAGTCGAGCAAATTGAAGCGACATCAGCTCGTTCATACTGGGGAGAAACCCTATCAGTGTACCTTTGAGGTGGGTCTAGTGTTAATGTCTCTTCGTTTGAGTTTTGTTATGCTGGACTCTAAATTATTGTAATGATTGCAATCTGTTTTAAGTATTATAATTGGTTTAGTTGTCCATGCAATTTATTATGTTTCATACACTGTTTAATATAAGCTCTGGATGTGTTTGATCAGTTAGAAAATAAATTGTCGTATTATCTTAGTCATAGATAGTACATAATTTATATATTCGATTCGAAAGAAAATTGAACAGAATATATATGTACAGAAATATATCGAAAACTAAAATCTTCCTGTTTTTTCTTTATTGCAACAATAATATAAATAATAATATTATAAGTAAATCATCTTTGTTAATACTATTGTTCTCAATTTTATTTGCTACATTGGTTAATGTCCAATTTTTATTTTGGGCATTTTTATAAGTTGAAAATGTCATAATATGATAGGATATAAAATGAAATTTATATAATAGTGTATTTTAAAGTATCGGTTAACCAGCTATAATGTTTGATTTTCTTGCATTTTTGGAAATTACATATAACATGATTTTAACAACAAAAACATGACATCAATAGTTTGAATGGCTTAACATGTTATTTAATATTCCTTGTTACTGTTCAATATCATATACCTTCAGGGGTGCGGGAAGCGATTCTCTTTGGATTTCAACTTACGTACTCATGTCCGAATACACACTGGAGACCGGCCCTATATCTGCCCCTTTGAGAGCTGTTCCAAGCGATTTGCTCAATCCACAAATCTCAAGTCTCATATCATCACCCATGCCAAAATCCGATACAGGTACCTTGACGTTATCAATAGTATCTACTTGCTAATTGCTTTTTAGCTAATATCACAGATCTAGAAATAGAATAGAGGTGGAAAAGCGTTAGAAATATAACTTAAATAATGGAATTAAATTGGTCATTTAATAGGACGCCACTATTTTCTAGTGACGTATAATTCAACGTCACTCCACAAGTCAAAAACTACAATCAATATATTTATAATAAGTTTTTAAAAATCATACCTTTCACGTTTAATATTGAAATATAGTTTAATTAATTATTTGTAATGCTGTATATAATATGTATGTCGTAAACTTAATTAATTTAATATTCTTTTTAAAATTTATGCCGAAAACGGCGCTATGTTGAAATATATTCTGTAATTTGGCAAGTCGAGAGAAGGGATGATTTCTAAGAATAATAACTTTACTATCAGAGTGATGTTAGTTGTGTCCCAAGCTGTTCAGAAGTATTTATTTAAACAAATCGCTGTCACACTGGTGACCTTGTAAAATTTCTTTTAGGCTGGTTTGATAGTGTTGAATGCTTTATAAGCGGTGAATATTCGGCTAAAAAACTGTCTCGCGCGCTTTGCAAGACTCCTCGACAGTTGAGACTGCAACATTGCTCCCTCCTCCATGAGGCGAAGACCCATAAGCAAAAAGAATTTCGACTTCTTGTCAAATGGGTCAAGATCCACTGCAGCCGGTGTCTGTTTTCATTGTGGAAGCGATCGTCTGTTGTTGAGTCCTTGTGCTGGCGTCACTATCCTCAAATCTCAACTGCAAGGCTTTAAGCGATTTGCTGAACGTTAATTTGCCGCCCACCAGAAATCAATTGCACCAGGAAGGTGACGTCTCCAGTTTTTCAAAGAACCTTGAAGGGACCTCTCAATGTTCGGTAACATTTTGCGCATTTCTCCAGATGCAGACTCAAGTCGAGTAGCATAACAAGGTCGCCGATCTCAAACGAAGGAACCGGTTGAGCGTGCCGATCATAGCTCCTCTTCATGCGTTGTCTCCGGTCCCGTTGTCATCCCCTGGAATCCTCGGAGACGAAGTTGGGTCGAGTCATCAGCCAATCCAAGTAGTCGTGTCGTTAGTAGCGAGTGACCTTACGTCCCATCTGAGTTTTGATTGGCAGTTCCATTGTCCCCCCGTACAGCATTTCGTAAGGCTCGTATCCAATAGACTCGTGTCGGCTGCTCCGATAAGCCAGCAGGAAGAGATGCACGGAAGAGTCCCATTCGTCACGGTCCCTCGGTATGAGACAGCAAAATACTAATCAACGTTCCGTTAACACGCTCCACCAGCCCGTTGCCTTGAGGAGGGGGGGGGGGGTAGTCCACGGCTTCTTAGTTTTCAGCATCCGGCAAAGCTCCTCGTACAACAAACTCGCGAACTCGCTTCATTTATCCGACAGTAGTCTGGGGCATCTCGAGGCAACACATACAGTACTTGACCAGCTTGCGAGCAACTGTGCGCGCTGAGTGCTCCTTCAATGGAATAGCCTTCGCCTATTTGGTGAAATGATCGATGATTGTGAGTATGAACCTGTACTCACGACGAGTAGCTGGAAGCGGACCGATATGCCGATTTCCACCAATCCATTAGGAGAATCCGCCTCCATTGGTACCAAAGGAGCCGTAGCCGCCCGTTCTTTGCACTCCATGCAGGTAGCACACGTGTCCTGCCTCTGCTTTGGCCAGTAGAAACGTGAGGATACCCGTGCACCCGTCTTGATGCGTCCCACGTGCCACCGGTTGGATTGTCATGCAGCGGCCGATGAAACTGCAGATGTCACTCTTGCTCGTAGGAGTTTGCTACTCAACTTCACTCCTTTCCCTGAGACAATGTGACCCAGAAACTCGACCCGATGCTGGAACCATCGGCATTTCCGAAGATTTAATCTGAACCGTCGCAAAACCTCGTCTAGATTCTGAAGATATTCACCATAATTTCTCCCAAGTATTATGACATCATCCAAATAACAGAAACAAGTAGTTATATTTTATCCGTGAAGGACTCCATTCATTAAACGTTAAAATGTACTGGGTGCATTACATAAGCCGAAAGGCATTGCATTAAATTCAAATAGCCCTTCACGTGTTGCGAAGGCAATCTTCTCTTTATCCATCTGATTCATCTCGACCTGCCAGTAGCCAGATTTAACATTCAGGGTGGTGAACCATGAAGACCCTACCAGTCGCTTCAACGTCTCATCGATCCTTGGAAGCGGGTGTGAATCTTAACCGTGATGTCGTTAAGGCATCTGTAGTCTACACTGAAACGAGAACTTCCATCTTTCTTCCGTACTAGTACTACCGGACTTGACCACAGGCTGCTGCTTGGTTGGATGATTCTGTCTTTCTCCATCTTCCTTAATTCATCAAATACTTGGTCTTACTTAAAAACGGGTAGCCTTCTATACAGAACTTTAATAGGAGTGTGTTCCCAGGTATTAATTCAGTGCGTGATTAGCTTTGTCCGCCCGAGTTTCTCGTTTGTTAACTTGAATACGTCAGAGTATTTTCTCATAACCGTCCTGACTTGGTCTTGTTGCGTCCTCTCCAAGTGTTTTAGATCGACTTGAGCTTGCAACGCATCATCATTCCCATCGTACTGATCTCCTGAATTTCCATTGTCGGATTTGCTCCATATCGTCAATTAGTACGAACCAACCCAGGTCTTTCGAAGGAGACAACTGAACATCGACAGGAGATGTATTGAGGATTTCCACGCGTACCTTCCGACCTCTTGAGACGTCTATGGACTTTGCAATAACGACCCCTTCCGTCAAATTCTGCATTCAAATTTGGAACAAAGTATCCCGGCACTCCCTCGTTTATTTGCTTTTTATTTCTCTCGAAGGTAACACTTCAGAAATATTTGTGACAGTGCAGGAATAGTGGTCTCCAGTCTTGAGACGACGCGTACCTCCTCCAATCGTTGTATTTCTTGTCGCAATGGAACGAATGTGCTGCTCAGACGCAGTTCACTAGACTTAAAATCGATAATTGCGTGATGATTGTTGTGAAAATCCAATTCAAGTATGCATTGTTCGTTTAACCAAAAACACCTTAGAGAAGACCATTGCACCAATTTGCACTTCGAGCGTCACCTTGCCTCGTACATCCAGATTCCCACGATTTACGCCTCTGACCATGATTGAGCTCGGGTCCATTTTTCTCCGTAACGCTCGTACCAAAATCTCAGGAATTAATGAAGCGTCCGCCCCCGAATCGATTAAAATCGCTGATCCACGTCCCTCGATTTGTCCATCAATGGTGCAGATGCATTTGAAGAGGATTGTGGTGCAGGTGCATTTGAAGAGGATTGGTCCCTGCCCGCCATCCTTTCGAATCCGTTTAAAGTCACCTGGAAATTCCTGGTAATGTGACCCAGCCGTTGACATCTCTAACATCGTAGCAGAGGTCTCTTTCTGGAGTCTGCTGCATTGACAACTTCGTTATTGTTAGTTGTGGCTCGTACGTTGTTCTGTTCAGTAATACGCTTAATAGTTCACTGGCAGAGTTCCACCCGTTCGATTACTTGATCAATTGATTCCGATGGTTGTAGTAAGAACCCGCATTTTATGTCTTCGTCCGAGAGTCCGGTCACCAGAAGCTCCAGTAACGTTCCCTCCCTCGTGATTGTATCGTGATATACCCGCTGTCCAAGTCTCCGTAACCCGTGAGTAAAATCTCAAATTGATTTTCCATGTTTTTGTCATCTCGCGATCAACTCTCTGATTGCTTCGGTATCCGAAACAGATAATTGTAGATACGCTCGCAGCTGGATAAAGACGGCCACTGTTGTTATAACTTTTTCCTCAGGAAGTTTTCGAAGATTTGCTCAGTAAGGTAAGACAAAATAACCTTTTTTTGCTTCTGCATCCTCCAGGTTTGAAATATAACTCTCAGCCCGCATTATCGTAGTGTCCACGTTCCTCTCCTTGGTTAAGTGGGGAAGCTTCGCTGGTACCGGCTTATTAGTATATACCGGCCCATTTCTTAGTGAATGTCAGTGCTCTGTGGTGTGGATACTTTGAAATTATTACAATCAGTTTGTGTGTAATTTCTCTCTCTGCCCATTTTGGAACTTTGATTGGCACTCCCTTTCGACACCTCACAATAAAATGACTGACTAAAAAGCTGACTTCCCAAGACTGACTGTAATATTCTTACGTCGGCAGATTGTTTTACAGGAACACTGGAACGATTCCCGTACAGCGAGTAAGCATGGGACACGAAGAAACAGACAGCTCAGCCTTAGCGAATAAATCAGAGTGTAATCGAATTTGGAGACCTGCCACCAATGTAATCTGGCGAGTCAAGAGAAGAGATGATTTTTAAGAAAAATAATTTTATTATCAGAGTAAAGTTAGTTGTATCCAAAACTGTACAAAAAACAGAAGTATTTATTTGCACAATCGCTGTCAGACTGGTGACCTTGTAAAATTTGTCAGACTGGTTTTATAGTGTTGGACGCTTTATAAGCGGGGAATATTCGGCTAGAAAACTGTCTCGCGTGCTTTGCAAGACTCCTCGTCAGTTGAGGCTGCGACATTCTTTATTCCTGAATGTGAAAGCTGTATAAGTCATCAAAAGCATTTTGCCTCTATTCTACTTTTAAATCGTTAGCCAATGTGGTATCTTTTCTACCACATTCAACGATAATATAATTATGTGGATTAATTTTTATAAAGGAATAGTGTTTTAAAATGTATAAAAGTTGAATGTTATGCATTTATAAATTATGTTATCTTATCCTCTTTTCTCATTACTTACATAATATATCCAACGGAATGAAGCTGATATGGATGGCGGTACAATTATGTAACTAAGGCTTATTGAAGTGGATACGGTCATTTACTTTTTGTAAGTAAATTCCGTTATTAAATGATAAATGAATGCATCTGCCAATTAGTTGTCTACTCAAGATTTTCTCAATTTTTACACTCTAAAACAGATTCGGACCTCTTTTTTTTTTAATTTTTCAAATTTATTTTTCTAAACCAAATTTGATGCTTATCTGAATTTCATCCTTAGGCTAAAATGTACTCAGTGAATAACTGTAGGGGTATCAATGCTTGCAATGTTATCAAATTAATAACTGTTGTGATTACGATTTATGAATTATGTACAAATGTTTTAGTTAAATAGAATTTATTGTTGTATGTCATGTCAATTTTTATATAAAGGTGTTTCTTTACATTTAATACTACCTTAATCAGATGGCATTTTTTTGCTTCACAGATTTACAGATTTACATATTAATTTTTATGTTTAAATATTAAGTCAAAATAATCTCATGTAAACACGTGTATGCAAATGTAGAATTCCACTAAAACTCAATCGAATGACAATTTAAACCAGACTATTTTCTCCATTTAAATTATTATGAATATCAATCATCATTATAGGTGTTGTTAATTTTATAGGTTTTTATGATACTTTGAAAACAATAATATTGCTGATTTAATAATTTTCAATTTATTTATTAAATATGTTTAATATACCAGTTTAGCTTTATAAATTTTCAGGTAATATGCATATTTAATTTTTTAATTATTCCATTGTTAAATTCATATCGAGTTAAATATTCTGGGTAAGATAAACTTTTTAGAATGATATTAATTTATTATTTTATTGATTATTGTAGATTTAGTGTTCCTAGGCGTTAATGCGTTATTGTTTACCACTCTTCGGCCCGCTTGTACATGGTACAGAAACACCCCCAGATCTGGGAGCTACTATGCGGAACGTTTATCTCCAGGGACCTCCTCCTTCAACATGACCCTCCCTGAAGAATTATCTCCCACTGACTCCTTTGAGTACACTCCTGATCACCAGGCCTCGCAACCCTGACCTCCCATTCCTTCTTCACCTTTTATCTCTATCGCCATACTGGTTCCACTGGGTCAGGTTACCCTTGGTTACTACAAGAGACCGTGTGATATACATCAATGTAATAATATTAATATTGTCCTTTCTCTTCTCTCTAACTTACATCCCATGATTTTTCTGGTGAACTGGTTATTTAAAAATCAGCCAACTATGCAAATTTAGAGGTTAAGCAGTACCACTTCTAATGTCAACGTATCGACCTATCTATCTCAGTTTATTATGTATTTTTAGACTCTGATAACCGATTAACCTGGACAGAGAATATTCGAATTCTTCTCGCCACCTGTACATAATATTGAATATTACGTGACATTACTATTACATATTAACGGTATAACCATAACAGTATACTATATAAACTGGATTACTCATTGGATTATGTATGTAGATAGTTTTTGCCATTTGTTCATCTATATCCTAATCTGAAAGGTTTTGTCCATGCCGAAAATATATTTTCTTGTAAGCTTATTTTCAACGCTTGCCCTACCTCTACTTAAATTTAATGTAAACAAATACTTTCCTGTGATTTTTTCTGTAATTAAGCTCTTTTGGTTGATACATAAAATTATGCTAATTTTTTCGAAAACAGGGATTATTTTTCCCCCACAATCCTATGTAGTTTGTTTTTATATTTTAAAGGATACTGATAATAGGACTGAATTTGCTATAAAACTGTAAATTATTTATATACATACGTACATACTGTAATTAATACTCTTATTAGTGTATCTTTGCACTCTTCTCATTGACTAATTCACATCAACTATTAAATTTTATGTGCGGCAAATTTGACACTTTAAAAAATATTATCCTGAATTCGTAATTAATAAGCTCACCACTTACAAATTTGTAAGTAGTATAATTTATAACATTTACTACAATTTTATTCTTATTAGAGTCAACTATAGAAATTACTCAATATAAACATTTACATATTTATAAAGTAAAACAAATATCTATGGAGTCAACATTGCAGCAGTTTTACAGGAAACATAATATTAAACTGATTAAATGAACTTCTTTATACGTACAAGTATTATTCACATGCATATATGAACATAAATCGCTTACCTTATATTGTGTATACTTCCATTTGCTAAAGTTATGTTTACGCATAATGTCTATATATTAAATACTATCATTGCTATATTATATTACCAATATTTTGTTGCACCCACTTGTACTTAGCCCATTTGCCTCCTACTTTTTGTATAAATTAAGAAAGACTATGTTTGTTTCATCTAATAAGCTGTCTATTTACTTGTAAGATAATTTTCACATTTTCTTACTTAATATGCATACTTTAAATCAAACTGTATACATGAGAATATTTATTTGCGTTATATTTTGTTTTGCAGTTTGGGGTATTAAGATTAGATCTATCACTAATATTGATGAATTAGTTTTTGAATTGCTTTAACCTAATTATATTATTTTAAGTACAAACATGTGAAGGGGTGTTTAATTTGTTTTATATCCCAAAAATGAGTAAATAGATTTATATTTGTTAATTTATTAACCTGGATTTCTTGCTATTATTTTCAAACATATGATGGTTTTACTTAAAATCAAATTTTTTAACTTCGCATAATGTTTGTTGTAATATATAACTCAATTATTGGATGTTATCCGCCCTTGAAAAGTTAGCTTTGTTGATTGCTGTAATACTACGAGTTAAATACAGAATATTTTCATATATAATTTGACCGAACGTAATAGTAACTTATAAATTTGCAATCGTTTCTTTGTGCAAATGTTCACATTAAATTTCAACGTTCGATGATAACTTTTATCTGCAAAAATATGTACATATGTTTTATGTTTTTATCAGAAATAATAACATCCAATTCGTCCTGAAAATAAATATAGGGAAAAACCAACAATGTTATTTAATGTGTAAATAAATTCTCTTAATTAATATTAGCTTTCACAAAAACTCCAAAAATAGCAATCAAACATGAGAAATTCTTAAAGGCGAAATCTTCGACTCTACCAGACTGGTTATCTCGAATATTCAGCGAATAACTTGTTTAAAAGAATTCTTTACTATGTTTTCGGATCTTGTCTGCGTTTAAGCTTGAAAGCCTTGTAGATACATGCAAGCTGCCCTCCATAATATAATATAACGTTTCTATAACGATTTATACTACACCCAGCTATAATAATATCTAGACCTATGGCAATAGGTCGTTAGCTAGTAAAGCTAAGCGAACTATGTAGTAGGTAATATAGGAT
>JAYRBW010051069.1:0-11184 GCA_036023295.1 Invenusta paracnida
GGACACACACATATACACTCTGAAGCATCTTAAGCCGGAAAAGATAACAATAGAACTAACCAACCTCCACAATCTCTTCAATCTTCTTTAGTAATTGATTTCTTCTCAATAGTAAGTAATTTAAATTAGTAGTAATTTGAACAAAATTGATTACAAGAGCCATACAACGACTAAATGATTATCGAGGTAAGAACTTCGCGATAGTTATTACAATTATTCTACGTACACTATGAGTAATATACATATATGTCATAGGTTTTAGTATTACAATCTAACATAACTGTATAACTCGCTGTCTTTAAAAATAGATTCAATAATAGAAATGGCACATATGAATCACAAGAATCAATTGCATGTAATTATCTAGACAATAAAACTGACAACTAAATACAAAAAATCTGAATAAATAAAGTTTAGGTGTCATTTTAAGGGAAAGAGCAAGGGATTTCTAAATTCAAATATGTGCTTACATGCAGATACACGATAGATCGAATGACCAGTCCCTGTTTATAGAATATAATTTCATAACAGTCAATATTAAATACGACAATCACTTCGACTACTTACTAGTAGAAATATATAAGATATTTTTTGGTTAAATAGATAAAAGTGTAAATAAATAGCATATCTAATCCTACTATGGTGCATGGCATTAGTATAAATAGTTATAGCTCAATGACAAGATCATATAGTTGTAGCATATACATTATAAAAATATTACATAGTATCTTATACCTATGGTACACACCATACATGTGAGTATATTATACAAGCGCTCTTCATTATTTAAAAAAATAGCGTCTTAAGTCATCTAAAATTCACTCTGAATCTTTTTTAATCATAGTAGCTTAAACGATATTCCTACGTCGACCAATTAATTAAAATCGTCAATGGTAAATATTTCACTAATTTCTCAATTAGGCAGACGTCATTAAAAACGTTAGGGGTGGAGGAAAAATTCCTTGCCGTCTAAGTTAGCGTCGAGCGACGTTAAGAATATAACCACCTACCCACCCCTTAGCATCTTCATCCCGCAATCAAACATAAGGAAGCACGATTTTACTAATGGGATGGTCTTTAAAAGTATATTTTACATCTGTGTCCAAATATTTTGTTTTTGTGATCTTTCTTTACTGATAGTATAAATTTAGTTTCATAATATACGGTGGAAATGGTTAACATTCGAATTTTATTTTAGATTTTAAAGGTAAGTATCGTTTTTTAATGTCGTCTGCTGCTAACGTCACAGAAAGACCCACCCACCCACCCTAAACGTCGCTCGACGCTAATTTATACGGCAAGGAATTTTTCCTTCACCCCTTAAGATAGTACAAACTATAATAATGTCAGTCAATTTGACATTTACAAAAACTCACAGGACGGAACTCACAAGTTCAGATGTAATTTCGGTGATTTCATAACTTATTATATATTTCTTCGTCAGCTTTCCTGGTTTTATTGCATCAATATCTTCTTTAGTCGAATTGTTGGTATTCTTATTAAAATCAGTAGCAAATTGTCAAAATACTAGATAAAACTATGTACCCAGCAATATATATGCTAGAAAAAAATGCCGATTAAACCAAATTCAATATATATATGAACAGTACATATATATGTAGATAATACACTAAAATTACAAAAAGAACTAGTCTGTTATAATGATACATTTTTAAAAGCAAGAAAATTCATGAATATTCTGCTAATTAAAGCTCGTAAATACACATTTAATACCATAAATATTCTTTATTTTGTGTTCTTTAGTTTATGTAATCGATATAATAACTTATGCATTTTTAGTTATCAGCATCAAAACGTAATTTTTGCATTTTTCTTATAATTTTATCCAATGGCTTTAGTATAGTATAACTATTGTAACATTATAATAATCGTTGACTACTTTTCATTTTGCGACGTTAACGATTTTGTTTATATATATATATATATATATATAGGTTGATATTACAAGAAAAATAGTTTCTAAAGTTACTAACAAATATTTATTTTGTTAGAAAAAACAAGACACGGATTTAAATATAATGTAGTTTATATACTATTTTCACAGGAAATTATTAATGCGTGCCCACTACTTGAAGGATACAACGGATATTTCGGAGAAATCACAACGAAAATGCACTTTTATATGGCGTTGAAGCCAGGTTGAGAGATAAATAATTAACATGAGCATGTATGAGTGAATAATAGTGTAGTAGGTAATCCATTAAATTTAGTTCAAAAATGTAGTATTGCTACTTTAAACACACATTATATAACGTGTGTGCCTAACATAGTTGTACAATGAATTGTTCAGATAAAAGTGGAACCAGATTAAATATAAGCAGCAAAATAAGAAGCACATATTGTTTGAAATTTTATATTATGTATACTTTGTAAATATTCTGAATGTATGTGAATATGGCAATGACAATAGAGGCATGTTAGTTTATGCTTAATGAGAAGATAGTATTGCGGTATGTAATAGCTCTACCTAGCAATGATTTTCAATATAGAACGATAATTGCGAAGTTATTAACTACAAAATATCTATGGACTTAAATAACTAATTAGCTATCAATATAAAGGGCTGGAAATTTAAAGTATTTTTCTGAATAAGTATTAATTTTAGAAAGGGAGATAGTGGTTTCAAACGATGATTTGAGGAGACAAAAGACGAATACGCACACATCGCAGATAAGGATAATAGCAAAGCTATCGAAAGACTCACGCACAGATAAGTAAACATACACTCGAATCAGTCGGTTTTATTTATACTGTAACAAGCTTACCAGACAAACATATCATACAAACATGGTTCATACATACAAAACGACTCACTGTCACACACACGCCGGTATTAATAATCAGATAATACATACTTTACTATGCGCGCTTTTAATACGATTAAATTAAAAAATACTAGCTCGAATTTTTATACTGATTTATTACATTTTCAGCAGTGATTTTTAGATTACATTAAAGAAGGAATGGCTAGTGCTTTTTACGCGCAACTTTAGAAAAAATATGGGCCACTATTCACACAGGAGAAAATTGTCGCACTTGGGAACACACTGCATCCAGAGCCTGTACAAGAGAAGGTGTGTAAGTGTATGCGTGTAATATGTGTTATGTATTGTTTGAAAGAGAACGAGTTGATTGAGCAAGGAGATTGCTGGAATCGATCGGCAGACAGACAACTCAGTCGACTGCATATGGAAGAAAGTAAGGACGGGCTGCTAGAGTAAATAGCAAGGTAAAGAGTAGAGCATGTACATGTAGGTAGAAAGATAGAAGTAGATAGAGAATGCACCAAAAATATACATATTTAATATAAATATGCATACATTTAAAGGTAGGTAGGTAGGTAGACAGGTTGCACAGCCTCCATGAAAACAGGCAACGGAAAGTCATGTTGTGGCAAAGAATATTCTTTGAGAGAAAGAGTGCATGTCAGTGTGATAATGAAAATGACATTAAAAGCCAGAAAATAGACTGGATAAAAGCCAGGAAGACACGGTAGTGTGGATTTGATAATTTGGCAGCTATTTCAGATGCGGACTGAAAGTAGCTATTTTATAGTCTTAGACGTAACATAGCTTCATTTGTGTTTCTTTTGAAATTCGTAGTCGTAGAGTTCCCAGATTTTAATGTATTTTGCAAAATTGTAAGTAGTATGTATTATTGTAGCAGCTCATTCATACACGACAATCATAATAATCATTAACACACTCATACATAGATCAAAATACTTGTAGTAGTACTCGCCATTCATTCATACTTTCATCAATTAATAATTTTAGGTTATCACCGACCATACACACAGCAAAGAGCGCGCGCGCAAGCATTTAAAGGCATAAAGGAGCATAATAATCAGATAACAATGTTATACTTTCAGCTTTCATTTATCCTGCTAGTAAAAGAATACTATTAAGTAACAAGCCAGTCAATCAATCGAATAAATAAGGTGTGGAATAGATGATAGACAGACGCAGAGAATGGATAGATAGCAAGATCATCAGTCAGTCGATACAAGTCAGTTCAAGCCATTCAACCAAATGAAGTCAATCAATAATCAGACAACCAATTAGAAATGGTCTCATAGGACAGAGAAGGATAGGTTAATTGAACCGAACAGATATGATGAGAAAGACTCAAAAAGTGATAAAAGAAGAGAAGACGGCTGGGTATAGTGTTGGCGTGGTTATTGGCTAGCCTATCAGGCCACTGGTTAGAATTCAAATCCTTGTTGGGGCATAGTTTGGTTGATGCCGTCGAAGACAAACTCGCCGGTAGATGATGCTGGAAGGGCATCAGCAGCTGGCAAATCAACCGACGGAACAATAGCGGCAGCATTCGTTTCGTCCTGTTCATCCATCTGAACAATAAAACAACATAATATTATACTCTAAATTGAAAGTGGCAGAATTATAAAATATTTTTTAATACAGTAGGTCATTTTACAATACTATAGCGATAAGACTAAATTGGATCAATCTTAGACTGACGATAGCTATTTTTTAAATTATGCTTGATAGATTGACAAGAAATTTGTGTAGTCTCAGGTCAGTCGCGCGATCAATCTTAACATAGTTTAAT
The DNA here is from genome assembly GCA_036023295.1 of Invenusta paracnida. NCBI lineage: Eukaryota > Metazoa > Platyhelminthes > Proseriata > Coelogynoporidae > Invenusta > Invenusta paracnida. The sequence continues at coordinate 4,594 of JAYRBW010051069.1, forward strand.
TTGAAACTAAATACTACATATTTAATAAAACGAGTGACAAAAATGTTACTACAAAGAAACACAAACGTAACGAGAATATATGTTAAATATGTTAATTAATTTCACAAATATGTTGTTAATTTTGACATGTATTTATAATATTTGCTCAGCAATGACCAACGTCTTCAAACTGTGCCCTTAAAGGAGGCTGGTCAAACCCATTAGCAACTTGTTGCCCAATTTAATGCTCGTCCAAGTATCAAGTTGGTGCGGCTCAATATGACCAAAAAACGAAGGTAGGTTAAAATAACGCAGATAACAATTTATTACAAAAAGAATAGATATAGATCATTTGTAGACACATAACTGAATTATAGTACAATGTAGGTACCAATAGACGTGTTCATAGGTATTCATACGTAATTGTTTCGGGAAAATGTGAATAGTAATTAAAGGATTGCCACTTCACAATCCGAAAAACACCAGATGCCAATTGCGATCGTAGCGTGTCCGGATTTTCTATATTTTAAGCAAACCAATTCTGTCTTCCGCCATTTTAAATACATGCTCAGAAGTGTCTCTAAATCACCCCCCAACTTTCAAAGGCGTATACAATGTTATTGCATTTTTTTAATAATTAAAAATAATAATAATTTTGATCCAAAATCCAGACATTCAAACGTCCCGAAAAATCTGTGACGAATGGCGATCCTGTTAATATATTTAATTTGATTAGCATGTCATTACAATGACATTTAATTACCATTCATCAAGGAAAAGTATGTAGGTAAGTAGAAAGGTAAGTATGTTCACCCAAAATAGCAAGTGATCACTCCAGTTCATTTCATTTTCGGGACTTTGGCGACTCCGGAGGAAACAATCTTTCCCTTCATTTCTTACGTACATCATAACTTGTTTTCAATTCGAAAATCTGATAACTTCTTTAATATTTGACTCGTACAGCTTAAATTCGTAACTTGGTAGTGAAACACATGAATCATAATAGATAATATTACGTTAAATGTTAAATGTTAAATTAAGTCCAAATATAAGAAAGCGAAACTATAGTAATCAACCAGCTATTCATTGTACTAACATTAGTTACAAAACTGACAGTTTAAAATGTCTTACCAGCCCATGTTCTTTCAGATTTCTGAATTTTTAGAAGTCTAGAAATAACACAGTAAAAGAGCGATTTTCTAAAAAAAAACGCATAACGCAGACAAAAGCCAAAATAACACTGAGCGTTAAATAACGCAGTCCGCACCAATACTGCTGACAGTAAACAACTGCCCATGTCAAGGACGAAAGAGAAAATCAACAGAACGGAAGGATAGAGCTCTTTTAAGACTGTCTTCCCATAATTATCTACCTGAGACCAGGGCTTTAGCAGCTAAATGGCCCAGGACGAGTCAAGTAGAAGCCAGTTGCGGCACCGTATGATCAACTTTAAATCAAGCGGGCAGTTTTTCTTATGTTACTTCTGAGAAACCTCTTTTGACAGAAAGATATAGAGTCAGATGATTTCAATGGGCCAGAGACCATGTTAACTGGACATCAGAACATGAGTGGTTAAGGGTTCTTTTCAGTGAAGAAATACCTATCTTAATCTACGCAACCCAGAATACTTTGTCAGGACCACACAAAGGCGGTACTTCCGAAGTCTATGTGGAGCTGGTAGATTGCACAACAATGTACAACCCAGAATTCAAGGTAGGAGTACGATTGTATGGAGTCCGCCCCAATTCGAACCTACTTGCTTCAATGCCTCGTCGCTGTAGGTAGAGCTATCAAAACCTAAGCTACCTAGATTACACCTAACGCAACCTATATTATGTATTTACCATAAATAAATAAAAAAGTTAGGTCAAAGAAGTCGTATACTGCACATATTTTTTAGATCAATATAATTGGACCTAACTTTATCTTGATAAATAAAGATATAGGTTAACCAGAATATTAATTAATGCAAGGAATTGTGCGAAAGAACTGCCTTTTTAAGTCTATATACTATATTCAGCGGAATCGCTTACATATATACATATTTTTTTGACATTTTAACCTTGGAGCGAATGGCATAACGAAAAGGCAACTATTAAAAAATCGTTTGGTCAAAGTATAATGTATATATTGCACTACTGATGTCATATAGCTGTGTCTACACGATAAGACTGGTTCGACGAACTGAATATAATTGTTTTCTCATTGGTTAGTACCCTAATAAATTTTAACGGCGTATACTCTGTAATAATATATTATTTATATGCATAAAATTGCGATTTACATAATATTCCCATTCATTTATTGAATTGTCTGTGTTTACTACATACGTGTCTCTGTATTTTTAAAATATCTATGGGCCTCTATTGCCATTGCGTGCACTATTGTTCTGATCTAGCACCCCATCTATTTCGCATATTTATATTAACCAAATGAGAAGCTATCTATTAATGAAGGCTTCACTGAAAAGTAGCTGCAGTGCAGCAGTTTACCGCACTGCCACTATACAAGTATAGGTGTCGTAGCTTATAATGTATATAACATACGGCATAATACAGGGTGTTCCAAAAGTCACGCAACCCAGAATACTTACATTTAAAGAACCATAGATTAAAATGTCCTACTTTAAACGTATTAATTGCAGAGTTAGAGAAGATGTCTGAATTGGTTGACCTAGAATATTTCAATTAGCACAGATAAACTTATCGATGGTTCTTTAGATGTATGTATAATTATTCAATAAAATTTTGGCTTGCGTGACTCTTGGAACACCCTGTATATAGCCTGTTGTAGTAATTCCCCGTTTAGTGGAACTCGCCTTCTGAAACAGCAGTTATTTTGTGGTTACACTCAGCCAATGAGAAACTGAGTTTTGCAGTGCTAAATGAAAATATTACACGTTTGATATTTAGATTTGGTTCGACGAACCAGCTCGATAGTGTAGACGGGTATTTAGCACCATGAATCGGTTCGACGAAAATAATTGCTCGTGTAGACATGGCTTATGACGTAATCTCCAAATATAAACAAAACTATATTAGCATCTTGAATTTTCAACAAAAAAAACAGTTTTGTAAAATAACAATTAACATTTACAAATGTCATTATGATATATGTGCTTAATTATTTCTAAACAAAACAAAAAATTACCAAGTCTGGAAATAAGAAACGATGTATTTTATAATAACTGCATACTTATTATACTTACATATATATTTTATTAATGGTCAATGATGATCGACAGCGTTTTTTAGATATTTTTCTTTATTTATCATGTCTAATTCAGATATACAGATAACTATTCATTTCAAAAAAACATTTAAAAATTGTATACGTACATCATCATTAAAGAATCTGTCGATTATGTCGTAAGCCAGTTTATAGATGTCCTCATTGTCGTGTTCTTGAAGTTGCTCAATACGATCCAAACCACCACACTGTTCAATGAGTGTGCTCACAAGCTCAACACCATCGCCGGCGGCCTTGAGGATATTGGCAATTCCATCAAGAACAACCTGGACGACCTGTGGATCGCGCACTGAGAGCATCTTGCAGAACGGAGGAATGACACCCTGTTGAACAACATAGGCTACCTAGATGGGCAATATAAAATATAAGTTTTAATGTTTTCAAAGCAGTATTATGCAATACAAAATTCATGACACTAAAATTTAATTAAAGTAATAATCAATATTATAACAACAATAATTTTATCAACGTTTTTTCTTGTAGTAATGCAATACAAAATTCTACATTTTTAAATTATCTTCTCTTGTTGAAATCAAATTTAAAAGAATAATATCAATATTAAATTTAATTTAAAAATCAGACATGACAATTTATAATAATAGCAAAGCGTAAAACAAGAAAACGATTTTAGTGGCCAAAACATCGGAAAAGGGTCTTTAAAAATAAAAACATTCGAATATCTATAGTACATAAACAACAATACAACAAATATATGTATGTATAAGTCGCTTATTATCCAGATGTAATAAAGCAGTACACATACTATATGAAAAAGTAGAAATTAAACCACATAAAAATTAACGCAAATTTAAAATATTATCAACTAACGTTAGATAAAATATCAAATATGAAAATATCGATAGTGTGATATTGAAAATGAAATGTGAAATTATTAGATGAAACAGACGAATTAATTAAATAGAAGTACATAAAATATGCCTACTACAAAGTGAGCCAGAGAGACATAAAAGCAAATGGTAAAGATCGGATAGCATCAGACCGTCCTAGACAAAGTTGGATGATTAACAAATAGTATCTAAACAAATCGAATTTTAATAAATTTATGTACAATAATCAAGAATAAAAACGGACAATAATAAACAACTTATTTTATTTAATTACAACATACAATAAATGAAGTTTACGTCACTTATAATTTCACAAAATCCGACCACAGATAACAGCTTTAAAAGCCCATACAATAATGGATGCCTAGAAAAATGAAACCGAAAACAACAAATGTTATTGGTTATCAACTGCTGTATTCTTTCTTTATAAATAAAATTAAGATATAAATATCAAATTTTCATACCTGAGGTGGATTGCCACTGATGGTAAGATTAGAAATGGCCCACGCAGCCTCTTTTTGAGTCTGAAAGTCACCATTCCCCAAGTGATGGATGATCATGGGGATTAATCCGTGCTCAATTACAGTCTGCACTTGGCCTTGATTACCAGCAGTTATGTTCGAAAGAAACCACACTGCTTCCTAAAAATAGAATAGTCTTTTGGTTTATTACGCAACATATAATACACAGGTTATCTATCAAAGTGGCTTTTCTTATAAAAAAACTACTCTCTAGAAAATGTATGAACACCAAATGTTATTTATATTATTTTATATTATATAGTTAAACTGTAAACACTAAAACAAATTTGCAGATAATTATCTTAAAGTACACGAGTACTTATTAAGTGAAATTAAAGATTACTATTAAATGTTGCTTTCTAATATTATAAGTGCTATAACTAACGCATTACTAGCAGTACGTAGAACTGGTCAGTTCTATGTTTGACCTTACTAGGTCTCTTCTACAGTATCCACTGCTCCTACTGTTGAATAATAACGAAATATATCATCACTTTATTAGAAATATGACAATTTAGATTATCGATTTTCACATAGATGTTAGTAAATTAAACTAATCCAAACATGGCACAATGCGAATGAGTTGAACACTTGGGGTTATACAGCTCAACTTAAAAAAATATATAATAAAATAGTAACAAAGTTTCATAGAAATAGTTTAAGTTAAAGAAGATAAGTTTAAAATGAACCAAAATAACATATTATATTCAAATTTAGCCTAGATGTTTAGATATAACTTAATTACAAAATTATATAATTTATTGCTGTGGTTGTCTCGCCGGACTAGTAAAATATCCATTTGAAATCAATCTATTTAGCTAATTGGAAAACAAAAGACATATCTAAAAAATCACACATAAATGAATATATGTATATCAATAGAGATTAGAATAACAAAATCCACGGAAAATATTTGGAGGACTCATGAGGTGTGAGGGGATCAATTAGGAATCATAAATACAAAAAATAAAATTTTATTAAGCACAACTGAGATCGAGGAAACACTTATTAAAAGGAAATTATTGTAGATACAAACCGAGTCGTAGATTCAAGTATTACATAAAACACAAAATGTCAATAAATTATATTCAATTAGAAAATGAAATTTTAAAAATGCGCACAAACTTTATTGACATTGATAATAATAAAAAATCGTTATTTTCGCGCAATCGGGGAGCAAAAGGCGAAAACGTCGTCGGTAGCATCAATGGATATAGCAATATACAAAATAAACGGAAATAAAATATAATATAAATGAAATTTAACTTTTTATCTAGTTAAATAATGAAAGATTCAATACAGCTAAATAGTTACATTTTATATATATAGTTGCAATGGTGACAATAGTACAATGCATATATTATGTGTGTATTATGTATGTAGAAAAGTAGTGCGGGCATATACGGCCTGCCAAAAGTTCCTGTGTCCCCGAGAAAACAATGTCTACTTAAATTATCAAAAACTATACACTGACAAATATCATACAATATACTAAATGAAAATGTTACTAGATGACTAAATAAACTAGAAAATTCATTTAAAAAAAACTCAACTTGCTTGGCTTGGTTTTCAATAATGTCTCTGGCATAGTTGAAAAGATGTAGATTTTTTTCTTTTTAAGCCTTTAAATTCTATTTCTTTATTTTTGTATTCTCCTACTGAATTTGCCATGTTTAGAACCAACTAGTAATCAATTTTGTCGAGTACATCCTTTTTCTTGAAAATTTGAAAGATGTTTTAATAATTGGAGAGCATTGAATGTGGTGACTTTCATATTGGTTGAGCGAATATCTGGGGCCTTTGTTTATTTTATTTAAATGGCCTTTTATAGCCCTTAACATACTATACTAAGACCTGGTCACACCAAATTTTGGAAATCCGTAATTTTTAAAGATTTTCCGTAGTTTATCCTAATATAAAAAAAATAGCAAGGTATCTAAAGCTACACAAAATAAGCATTTATCACTACATATTTATTATATAAAATGATTATA
>JAYRBW010051080.1:0-11184 GCA_036023295.1 Invenusta paracnida
TTTCAAAATTATAATTCACAGGTCAATCTATCAATCTAATTATCTCGGAAATATTTTTGAAAACTGTATGTTGTATTATTGAATATAGCAAGCAATGTTAAATCATTCGTTTCAATGAGAAATCAATAATCACCGACACCTTTTAAACTCGATTGATTTATTACAATATATTGGTTTTTGACATATGACAATGATTTTCATTGACATTTCATGTTAAACCATTTTTCTTAAAATGTATACTAAAATAATAAATATTTTGGATTTTGATATTAATATTTTTTATTTATACAAAATAAAAAAATTCCATGACTAATTTTCAATTTCCCTGACCACTTTTCATTTCCCTGACTGATTTTCAATTTCTTTGACCACTTTTCATTTCCCTGACTAGTTTTCAATTTCCCTGACCACTTTTCATTTCTCTGACTAGTTTTCAATTTCCCTGACTAATTTTCAATTTCCATGACCACTTTTCATTTCCCTGACTAGTTTTCAATTTCTCTGACCACTTTTCATTTCCCTGACTAGTTTTCAATTTCCCTGACCACTTTTCATTTCTCTGACTAATTTTCAATTTCCCTGACCACTTTTCATTTCCCTGACCACTTTTCATTTCCCTGACTAGTTTTCAATTTCTCTGACCACTTTTAATTTCCCTGACCACTTTTAATTTCTCTAACCACTTTTCATTTCTCTGACCACTTTTCATTTCCCTGATCGCCATGAACCATGTATAATTACTAATTTTAGAAATTATATTAGTTGTAATGGTTACATTTTAACTCAAATACACACTAACCAAGTAAGCTATTGCCAGTTGAGACAGAATAGAGACATATTCGACGAAATTAAAGAAAAAAAGTAAATTTATTTAGTAGTTAATTGAATAATAACAAGTCAACGGTATTTAAGTGGCCCGTTATTAATATAAGAGCTCAGAGTGTAACTTACCCAAAGATCAAATCGACCCGGAAAAATTCTTTCCGGAATTCGAATCGCGTAGATTACAGCCCCGGAAATGTAGAGGAAGGCCATAAGAATAAACCAACCAAGTGAGGCCTTCTCAATTGCATGTTCAAGGCCCTCGAGGCAGATGTAGTGTATACAGGGAATAACACCAGAGAGACCCAGCGATATGAATGTACCGGCTCTTAGCGGCCGATACTGGGGCGCCGCAAACTTGTCGAACATAGAGACAATGATAGAAAGAGTGCCAAGGAAGACGATGAGACAGAGGTAAATCACTTTGAACTCGAAACGACAGTAGAAGGAGTAGTAGAGCCAGGGGACAAAGGAGCCCATCGTTAGTAGGGCTATACCGCAGTAGTCCAGTCTGAAGAAGGGAGTCACAAATCAACCTCTATATATACCAAGTCACATTGATAAACGCAGTTAAAATAATATCAGTATGAAATGTACATATTATAATTAAATATGGCCGTTAGTTTGAGTAAGATACCTAGTTGCTTGAAAAATGCAAATTATTCAACAGAAAAGGTTTTGATTAGTTGATATCAATTATTTGTTAAAACATTTTATGTTACAATTTTGACTTTAAGACATACAATTAAAATGGAAAATAGGTTGAAGTATTATGAGTAATAAAATTATTTAAAGGTGATAAAATTCGAACATCAAGCTCCAAGATATCTTGTCTACCTTGTGTATAACGTTTGTCCAGAATTTCGAGCGTTTTTCATGTAATATATTTTAATAAGGAGAATACTATAATCTATCAAAAAGAAAAACAAGTGCTCATAATAAATAATAATGTGAATTATTTAATGCGTATTATGTACTAAGCGGAATTACGATAAGCGGTTTTTGGAAATAGATCACATTTAGAAATAGTAGCCAGCATAATTTAAATGTTAAATAATGATGTTCTCAATAGACGCATAATCGCCAACAAGCTGCTAATTACAACAAGGATGGTAATAACGACTTCTTAGAATTTTGGTAAAGTGTATACCATAAATACTATAACGTGCCTAAACTAATAGCTGTGATTAGTTTAGCATAAATGATATAACACAGTGTTCAGTTTATCACAATAGAAGGTAGAAATGTTATGTATCAACAAATTAATGATACGGCGGAACTATTGCTTTGTTAATCAGTTGCTATTTATAATTAACAATTAATTTACCATCCTTTTTGGCAAGTCGTGTACCTATAAAAATAATATATTTTAACTGCGGAGTCATTTTGCTCTTTTATATAGGTAAATTACGATGCATTTAGACAATATTAATTGTCTAAATTTAATAATAGTTACTCACTAATAACAATAAAGTATTCTAATAATATATATTAATGAAGCGTTTAAACGCAGCCAGTCACTGCAGAGCAGAATGAATTACATCACGTGACGAAAATTATAAAACTGATCCTGTGTATCAAAACAATAAGCGTGACGACCAACCACAGATATGTGTATTCCTGTTACAAAACACCAATTACATAATATACAGCTATGATAGCAATTTCTATCATAATATAAAGTATTCTATAAGCAGTCTGAAGTTGAAGGTGACCTTATTTAGAATAGTATAAGATATCACGTGAACAATATCAGTACAGAAATGTGATGAATTCAAGTCCATATAATGTGTGCGTACATTTATTAACGTTAAAAATTACTTCATTATTGTATGTAAAATATATTTGCATCCTGCATTATAGGCATTTTATTCGATAATATAACCGAAATAAGTACTTAATAAAGTCATACAGTAGAAAAGCTCAAAGGTGAAATTAAATCAAGGTATTGGCGGGTTTATTAAATACACTGTATACGCATATAGATATTTTGAGTATTATACGCGTTCTTATAATAAACATTTTCGAAACTTAGGGACAAGTAAATTATAATAATGATAAAAATGCAAAGGTTATTTAAGTTTAATGTAAAAAAACGCATGCAATATATCCAACAAAAAATAAATACTAGATACACATTATCTTGTCCAATCATATTATGACGTTAATATCATTTATAAATAACATGCTACAGCAAAATTAAAAAAAAAATTACAAAAAAAGATATATCGTACTAATTGTAATACTGATTAAGTAATTAAAGAGGATAAATACTTCAAATTAGTCTTTAACAGAAGGAAATACACGTAAATTTGTAAGATATTTAAATGGAAATATAATTACACTATACTACACTACAATTTTTTTTGTCTTTTTGATATAAATATAGCATTATATTAAACTCAACCACAGAATACATAATCATTTGTATTTTAATGATACATCTAAAAATAGTTTTTAACAAGTGAGACACATACAAATAAACACTTTATTTGAATGCGCTGTAAACTAGTTTTATTGCATAAAGCTCTATAATATTCACAAACAAATATTCGTTAATATTAACGTATCATTCAAACCTTGGATATGGAAATATACCAAATATTATTCGCAGGTAGAGACACGTAAAAGATCTAGTGACGTAATTTTATCATCTGGATTTAGCAGCAGGTACTTATAATAATTGTAACGATTTCGTAATGTATAGAAATAAAAAATCTTACCACTAAAAATAATTGCGACGAGATATTGTTAGCATTATAATGTCTGATAAATAAAGTTCTCAAAATGGTTTTTTTGATGCGCCCTATAATATACTATAAGCAGTATATATATATGTGCATATATGTATGAAAATTATATATAATTTGTAAAAGAAATAACTATGCGAACAGTGTCAATGATAACTTAATTAAATATTCCATTGTGCAACCTTTGTTACTAAGTTCAACTGTACATACTGTTCTTCCGATAACTAATTAGTTCTAGGAGGTTAATCAGAACGAAACATACTAATGATAGCAATGTACTTGCTCTTACACTGTTAAAATGTATTGCCAATCAAGATCAAACTGATATAGGTCAAATGTAAGTTTCATTTTGTATTATTCTAAACATATTTTATTTTTTTATATACATGAATATTTATTAATTGATGAGGAATCGAGAACGAGTACGTATTAAAATATGCCGTTCAAACCTGTTTTACAATATTATATAATATTATAGTCCAAATCTATGGATACAAAGCTCCTCTATAAATATAGAAACATTTTATTCTAATAAAATAAATAATACAATATACTATATAATAGAGTAACAGATAGACTTTCAAATACTTTTAAAAGTTGATAATTATAAACAAAAAGAAGAGGAAAATGCAAAGCGGCTATTTAATAGTAGAAACAAGCGGCTCACTTATTGAACAATAAGCCAACTTTCTGCGAGTGACAGTAGACAGTGTGGAAGAGCCAGGAGAAACCAAGACACAAGATGGCCCCAATGAAGAAGGCGGAGAACACTGCTTTGTCCTGCCACTGCACCTCGCTACTTGGTCGCGACAAGAAGTATATTGCGATCCCAATGAAGGCGACAAACCCTGCAACAAGACCAAAGATAAAAAACCCAAAAATTATTATTAATTATCTTTCTCGAAGTATACGACGCAATAAGTTTACATCTACTCGTATGTAGTATGAAAATAATCTACAAGCGCGAATTAATTGAAGTAAAAAGCTTATTCGTTTACTGCAAAGAGACTAAATATAATGTATTTTAAATTGTTCCTAAATTGATCCACTGATTTTGTTTTTATGACTGGAAACGTTTTTTCTGGTGAAATTATGTGGGTGAGAGCCATAAACGAAATCTAACGTTAAACGACTCTTTGTCGTCAAATTTTGACAATTAGTTTGATGTGCTTTATATAAATATTATTAGCGTTAATTCATTTAAATAAATTATCCAGATTTTATTTGAGATTAGTAGAAAGTTGACCAATAAAAATATAAAGAATCATAAACCAAAATATTCTGTATACTATATTATGTTATAATATAAACTATATAATATAGTAGACAGAATATTACAATTATTAATAAATTCACTTGTCAAAATTTATCAAATCATAAACCAAATCACAGTTAAAATAAAACATCAAAAACCTTTTTGCAGATATAGAAAATAATAGACATAACGTAATACCATCTAGTTCTAGGATAAATAAATATAAGTCAACTACTATTTGGCTATTTATATATAAATTAAACATCCATAAAATACAGTGATGTGGACTCCCTATGTTATATTCACAGTAACATTGGAATTAAAAATGACACATAAAATACAAATCACCAGAAATATTTTCTACTATAATAGGGTTTCTACTATAAAATTTTTTGGAAGAACCCGATTGTCTGATTAACACACTGAGAGTTTTTCAAAAGTAGTTTTTCTTACTTAGTATTATAAGGGAGAAATTGAACTCACCAAGCAGATGAGTCCAGATATTACCAGTCTCTGTGTGAACACGGAATATGGACTTGAAGCAGGCTCGGAAGGACTTGAGCTCCGGTCTGTGATGTCGGACAAGGAAGTCATTATCTTTCAGCCAAATGGGGAGACTCCGATGGTGGACCACTTGCCACCCGCGCATCCACACGTGGCGGACGAACTCTTCGGCACTCTGGGCCATTTGCAGGGCCACCTGAAGGGCAACACCATAAATATCGAAGTAGATAGGATTAAAGTCTATTAAAAAATAACGCGGTGCAGCGCTACACAGCGTGTTGAAACTTTAATTTACACTGACAATTTTTAAGTTCGGTTTTAACACTGCAAAAATATTTAATATTCAATAGCATAACATTGTAAAGACTATTTTATTTAAATATAACATTATGAAATACAGATAAATGTATATGGCCAAAAATAAGTATTTCAAAATTCACATATATACATATGTACAACTTAAGACCATATATCATAGCTTTTTAAATCGAGCTTTTATCGAAAAATATTAAACAAAGAAATTAAAAATCTCCATTTAAAAACAGATACGATAATAGAACAAAATAGAAAAGATTTAAACAAAAAAAACATACTGAAAATATCTACAATGAAATATGTCTATGCAGATCTGAAACGGTAACTACAGATCTGAGTTTTTATCACGATGTCAAATGGTAAAACAACAAGCTCATAAATTCAAGTACGTATTACAGGCTGTATAATTAAAAGTACATCGACTAATCAAAAACTATAAACCGTAAAGCAACAAAATACTATTCATCATTTGAACTCATGTCCAAAATAATACATAGTAAACTATAATGACACCCGGAACACCTTCTATTATATTTATTATAAAACAGTAAGCGCCTTATATTGAAACAGATTAATATTCAACATTACACATAAAATTATAACAAAATGGAAATATGTCAAAAGAAATATAAACTAACCATGTATATAACGAAGAATAAATATAGTAAATAACAAGTTCTAACGATAGTAATATAATAAATATACTTTGTTAACAAGGATAGTTATTATTTTTAGTTATAATATAAAACTAATTAATACAGCTAATGATGTATAATAGATATATATTGTGTGAAAAACAACGACTAATAATATAAATAAAAATTTAAATTACATACATTAATAATATTTAAACTTGCAACATAAACGTCTTTTTTTTACTAGAAATAGAAAATTAATTTTATACACTTACGAATAATGGCTATTGATATCAATTTTGATAAACCTTAGTTTATAAACTCTATAATACATCAATATAGACGATGCGCTATGCTTCAATTGTCAGCCTAATAGGAATACTCACTTGTGAAAAGCTCTTAACGGGTTCTGGCTAAAAATATGCAAATGATATGACAAATAAAATGCAATACTTTTAAGTTTAGAAAGGTAGAATGAAATATTCTACACATTTTAATTGTAGGCTTAATTTTGAACAAAATACTGGGCCGCATAAGCGTTAAATCAAACTTATAGCCAATTAGTTTAGATAAAACATATAAAAACGATTAAACCAACTAATGACATCTATATTAAAAATAAAATGCCAACTTATATTAACTGAAAAATGTTTTAGTGTTGTCATAAACAAAAAAAGACTACGAAAACCAGCAAAACAACAAATATGTAATCTAAAATCGTATAGCCTGAAATACCTACTACTAACCTACAAAATAATCCTAATCAATTCGTTTCAAGAGTATTTCGAAAATAAAACAACGACGGTTCAGAGCAAATAGTAAACGGTTTACCATGTGGAAATCTCTTTGAAGAAAAGAATCAGCACAGCCGATATTAACATCATCTTCATCGATATCCCCAGATTGATTTCTATTGACTCCATCAGCAACTTCTATCTCTGGTGTCTCGATCTAAATAAAACGGAATACAAATAATATCTGTAAATATGGGCATAATTACATAAGGTACATATTAAAAAAAAAAAATTTATTATTATTTTAAAATCGGAAAATAATATTTTGAATAATCCTATAGCTTGATTATCAGAATACTGTTTCCAAAGGTACAGGCCTGTGATTGCCCATTAAAAAAATTGAGGATTATTTTGTGTAAATTTGAGGAATCGTAATCAGGCAGGGGATTGAGTGAATTTTTAAAATCCGGAAATACCTCTGACGAGTGAATTTTAAAAATCCGGAAATACCCCTGACCTATCATTAGCGAGCGGAGCAAAGTTTAATTCGCAAAGTGTGAAAAATGTTTAGGTTCTTTTTAAGAGCTTTATGTATAAATGGAGACAATGCTGGAATATTATACAATGATTTAACTACGGAAAAATTGTATTGGGTAGACCCCCTAACCTTTCTTATTTTATTGCATTTTTTGTCATTAAAACGATTATCTGAGAAATGAAGGAATTATATAAAAAATTACATTTCAAAAATAGACTTGCACAGCATAAAAATGATATTTTACCATTGCAAAAAAATTCAATTTAAGAAATTTTAGCTTTTTGGATAAATTTGAAGAATTTTTGAAGAAGTTTAAAAAAATTGAGGAATTTGAGGAACATTCACAGGCCTGATAGGTATAACAATACTAATATTTATTTTACAATGTATAATAATGAGCTATTTTAGCTTATGCACAGCCTTGAAATGTAACAAATTTTGTTTTTTTATTAACTTATTATAGAAAAGATTACATTAGGAGTTGGAAGCTCAAAATTGGTCTATTTGTGGGATACAATGTGAATATTAAACATATATTACTATGGTTGTTCACAAAATAGTATTGAGAGTTTGCGCTGCAAAAGTTTATTAATAGACAGTGTGGCTGCAATCCAGTGAGTCATACACAAATGGGAAAGATTAAATAAGCTTTACCATGCTAAACTTGTAAGGGGCGATGGTCCAATGAATAGCAAGTCAGCTTTTCAATCCAGAGATTACAGCTTCAAATCCGGTCTACTTACTCTTGAATTTAGCTGGTATTGCGTCTCACACATTCATGTCAGTTTTTATTATTGTAAAAGATTACAGGTAGAGATTATTAAATCTAGAGACCTAAACATTAAATAACAAATATTTAATATTACTTAATACGCGTATTAATTTATGTTAATCCGTTATTAATTAACAGAGTTGTTTAAAAGCCTAGACTCCCAAAGTGGAATCTCCAAATAAACTATCTCTTATATAATTTCACTCATTTCTCCAGTAACGTACAATGGGGAAGTCTTGTGGTACGTAGGAATCAGCAAAACAAACATGGTGCATATCTCTCTCGAATGAGCTTGGAGTAGAAGGAGGAGTAAACTTTTTCTTTTGTCCAGGTTTATTTGAAATGTTTATTGATGGCTGCCCACTTGTGCCCTGTAGAACAAAAATTTATTTTCCATAAAGAAATAAGGACAATTAGAAAAAAGCGAAAAGGAACAAACCTCTGAAGGGTTTATAGGCGAATCTGGCAGCATTCCAATCCTTTCCTCAGCTAATTGTTCAATGTGGTTTGAACCCTCTGCCATTTTGTTTTTTTGCAATCGATTATATTCTAAAAGGCACACACCAAAAGTAAATTTCACACATTAATAGAAATAAAAAATTAATGATTACATTAAACTAAGTGATATTAGTACTATGAGCAATTCAAAATGTAAAATATTTAAAAATTTCAATTCAAAACTTTAGTATTTTCAAAAACTATATGTGGAACATATTATATAAAATATATAAAGTGTCTGTGGAAATTAATTCGCACATATAACATTTAAAATATAATATATTGTCACTAACATGTTTTAGGCTATGTAATGGTACATAAGCCACATAGGTATATATAGATTATATATATACACCTATATTTTTAATCAAATGTAAATAAGTATGTAGATTAAAAATATATTGCAATGTTAGAAAACAATTTCATACCAGATCTTATTCAGAAAGGCAGATGTTTTTTGTATTATTTTCAATAAAATGGGGCCCCTACCATAGAGCTGATCAAACAAGGCAATTCTTGAACCAACACTTTTCAGATTGCTGAATAGACAAGTTTGAACATGTGCCCTAATGTTTTTAAATACATTAAGTAATGTTAACATGCTTCATTAATTTTTCCAATTAATATAAAAACTATTTTTATCATATATTTTCAATTTTTTTGTATATTTCATTTTCAAAATAAGTTTTGGACTTTATTGTATGTCTGGGAGTGAGGTACTAAAACTAAGGGCCTTTTTAGTTTCTAACTATGATCCATGTCAATATGGGTTGCAGACCTGCTGGGAAGATGCAATGCTCAACATTAACACATGCCTGCCTGCCCAGAGAATGTATGGCGTCCAGTTGGGCCACTACATATCTGAAACTGGTTGCCCTACTGGGTATGTAATGATTTTGGACAAAGATACTTGGGCATTCGATGGAAGACAATGGAAATCACTAGTGTGATAACTCTGCAAAATAATAATCAAAAGTATAACAGATCAATTAAAATGTCTGTCTACAGTGAGTCATCAATAAAATGTAATTGTCAATGCAAGAACAAATAGTAAGAAAATTCACATCCATCAACTATTTTTACTATTGAAACTGCTCCAAGATTATTGATGCATTGATTAATAATCTCCCCAACCCAATGGGATACTTAGTGCCAAATTTAGAAATAGAACTGACTCATAGTAGAAATTACAATGCAACATCTGAATTCATCTAATTCACAAATAAATTAAGTAGGCAAGTTAACACCACAAAAATAATAATTAGACAGGTTAACTGACAAGGGTAATATTAACCCTTTCTTTGTTTATTTATTCTGTGAAAACCGGCTAAACATTTAAGAAAAGATAATTTTCAAATGCTATTGGTTATTTATGCAGATGCTGTATCTGATGCCAAAGAATTTATCATAAAAATCCAAAAGATCAAAAGAACTTAGTTTTTATACAAAAAAATTGTTTTGATTAAATTTTGTTAAGATTTACAAATTGATAAAATTGAGTTAATATGATCAAATCAAAATATATCAATTAAAAAATCAGTTATTATATACAAAATCCAATATAGACAGTTTTATTTTTAAGTATGTTTTCAAATAAAAAAAGACATACTTCCTAAAAATTGTATTTATTTGTAGGTATTATAAATTGGTAATGATAAGACATATGACATAATCAGTCATAACAGTGTCTGTAAATAGTGACAAAATCACTATGACATAATCAATGTCATAACAGTCAGTATAAGTAACATAATAAAACTGATGTGACATAAAGAAATTATAGAAATAAAATAATTAATGATGTTTTTTTGACTTTATTACTCAGATAGTTTTGTTTTAAATCAATTGTTTGCCACTATATAATGATTTCTGTAAATCTGATGGAATGTCTACTATATATATTTACTGTTACAACACATTGGCACATTGTTAAATGCTTACTGTATATAGCTATGTTCTGTGATAACTTGATTGGACATTATTTGTTGAGTTATTTGAAGGATTTACCTAGCAGCCTTATACAGCTTCAAAGCAGATATATAGATGGATACAGTAATAAATTTTAATAGATTGCTTCAGAATAAAACAGTGAACTGTTGTTACTAAATATAATGTAGGGTAACATTGTATATAGTTAACATATTATTCTGACTCTGAGGTAGAAAAATAATTGAATATAGCCAATAATATATTATATGTGAATCCAATGTACCCATTTTCATTTAAACTTAAATTAATAGAAATCACATTATGTTTCTATTGAATAATCTGATATAGCCAGTATTATACAGGGTGGGCCTAAAGTAACCGAACCCGAACGAGTTAAATTTTTAAAATATTAACAATTGTTTTTACAGCAAT
>JAYRBW010051091.1:0-11183 GCA_036023295.1 Invenusta paracnida
CCCATTTGATAATTGATTTGTAACTGATTTATGTAATTTATCAACTGATTTGTGACTATAATTGTGTACAGTTTGTTGAATAATTATATACAATGTTATCAAAAGTGTTTGTTTTAAAAAGTGCAGGGGGACTTATTGGACACCCTGTATATTGCCAACCCGAATATATATATTTTAATGTAACAGTATGACTATACCTATATATAGTTTTATATATATACGCTGTGAAACCGTAAATAAAGGAAATCTCAATTCTGATTGGTTAATGACCTAGGGGAGAGTGGGGCAAGACCACATACCTAACTTTATTTAATTACAAAAAATATACTGCACTACTTACATCATATATTTTGATTTTATTATATTGCTAATAACATTATACGATCAGGCCATGATAGTTTTTGACCTACTTGTGTTTTGTAACCAAATTATATTATTTTTTTTAAAATGACTAAAAACGGTTTTACCCCGCAGTGATGGGGCAAAACCGTGTCGTTTAAAAAATGTAAAAACAAAGCCAATCTATAAAAATGTTTAATGTTAAATGTTAAATATAATATTTATAATACAATTACTGGAAGTACAGTTAAGTTACTGGATTCTGTGTTCATATTCTTCAAGGTCACATGGGAAGGTAAACCGGTCTGCTTGTCTGGAAGTACCCCCACAAGCAGATGGATTTGGAAGCTTCTTAACGATGTCAGAAGGCGGTTGAATTGTAATGTCATCTTCCTGTGGAAAACAAAACTGCATTGAAAACCCCTTCCGCAAGTCACACCTACGCATGAATTTGATTTTAACACCCTCATCATCAATGGACAAAATTGTGCCCACAAAATATATCTCTGCAAATCGGCCCACAAATAACACAAGGACAAAATCGCCGGCCATGAAGTCACGGTTATCTAGTTGATCTTCCACAACTTTGTCATGTGTTACAATGTTGTCCGATATGATAATCTTTCCCTTTGGCTTCGTGCAAACTTCTCTGTCGTTGTTGGATATCTTGGAAACTTCAGTTTTCTTACTTGCACCGCTTTCTAACTTGTCTTTATAAGGACTAGACGTTAAGATGCAGGTAGTTCCACGTGGGGCAGTTCTCCGACGCTTGGTTGTAGGTAGCAGAATCGGACGATTTATAGGACAAATCATTTCCGGAGAAATAATCCCTTTGATCGGAAGGTCATTTTTTGAAACTCCAGCTGTCAAGTGATCCATATCAACATCCTGGTTTGTAGCTCCAGCTGTCGAGTGATCCATATCCACATCCTTGTTTGTAGCTCCTGCAGCTGTCGAGTGATCCATATCCACATCCTGGTTTGTAGCTCCAGCTGTCGAGTGATCCATATCCACATCCTGGTTTGTAGCTCCAGCTGTCGAGTGATCCATATCAACATCCTGGTTTGAGGACCCAGCTGTTGTTTGATTGTTGTGTACAATTTTAGAGTCACTTGATGCAGTGGTTTGTTCCATGATGTAGTCTGAGTCGAGGAAAACATTAGGATCCAAGGGGAATATTCCCGTCTTTCTGAAGCCATTAATAGCTGTCTGCATTATTGAAGCTCGGGTGTAGGCTTGGTTGAACAAACCAGCAATCTGAAGAAGTGTAACTGGACGTCCATAGTGTGTCCTGATCCAAATTCGCACAGCTTCGTCATAGTAGGCATTCAGAGGTTTCATGTATGAAACATCCAGCGGCTGCATGCGATGTGTGCAGTGAGGTGGGAAGCAAAGAATGTGAACGTTATTCTTTCTAGCTAAGTCTATGAGGTCAAGATTCTTTGTATGTGTTGAATGGCCATCGAGAAGAAGCAAAACCGGCGAATCAGCAGTGGGCACAGCATGTAACAAAAAATGCTTAAACCATTCCAAAAACAACTCCTTTTGCATCCATCCACTTATGTGACATTTTCCAAGTGTTCCAGGAGGTGCACCATCAAAATATTCATTCTTATGGCGAACCCTAGGATAGATAAGCATTGGAGGCACATAGGTTCCAGACGCTGACATGCAAATACATGCAGTCACAAGTTCCCCACGTTCAGCTGAAGAAAGTGATCCAATCTGTTTTTTCCCCCGTTTTGCCACAATCTTGGAACAACGACCTTGTACCGTGGTTATTCCCGTCTCATCTACGTTGTAAATTTTGGTGGGAGGGAAGTTGTATTTCTCCATTAAGCTTTCAAGAAGATTAAAAAACTGTTGAACATTTCTCTTGTTAAAAGATTTAGCTCTAGCTATAGATGTTGCTTCAGGGGTACGTAAGGATAGCTGGGGGTGTCGGTTCATGAAACCATAATACCAGTCTTTCCCAGCTTTGTTAGATTCAATGTTAAATGGATGATCGATGTTATTGCGCTGTGCCAACTGAAAAGCCATCGTCCGTACGTCCGTCGGGGTGAGTCCCATCATCTTTTCTTCTGAATTCAATATGTAATCGCGAAGTTGTTTTTCTAATTGTGGAGATAAAACTGGAGTCTTACTACCCAATCCTTTACAAGAATTCTTATTTCTTTTATTCACCCCTTTCACGCGATCTCTCAACGTCGAAATTGGTACACCATATTTATTGGCCGCTTTTGTATACCCCAAGGTCTGAGAACGAACCTCTTCAATAGCTTCAGTCATATTGTCGGTATCCCATGCTTCTCTTTTGCTTTTACGTTTGTAATTCCTAACCATAATTGTGATTAGCTCTGAAATATATAAATGTAGAAGAAATGCTAAATTAATCATTTAAATGTAGGTATTATTATGTCTATAACTTTGTACAATAGAACAATATTTTTCTTAATTCAATATAATATCCTTTCAAAAATGCAGTGGGGCAAAACCGCTTTTCATAAACGGTTTTGCCCCATTTGCTAATTATTTTTCAAAAATATATTTTAGTATTAGTAGTCAAGTATTTTTCGATTTTCTTCACGTTATAGCTTGTCATTATTATAAAGATATTTATTTTCAAGTTGTGTATCTGTATTATTTAAACTAAGAAATTTACAGAGTATAATATAATGCAAAATTAGTATTTCAGAATCACCAAAAAGTGAAATATCTCACCAAATGATTTAATTTGAGCTTAAATTGGTAAAACACGTTACTAAATTGAATTGCGCGCTACAATGTAGGGAACAGATATATTCTATGCTTTAATTTATTTAAACAAAGATCAAAAACACGAAAAACGGTCTTACCCCGCTATACGGTCTTGCCCCACTCTCCCCTATATGTAAACAAAACCACGTGGTGACGTCTTTTATATAGAAAAATCCTATATACAGCTTATTACTATACAATCTATTATCCATCCTAGTTTACTGTGAATAATCTAATATGGCATTAATTTGGAAAACGCTCATTTATTACCTACTATAAGTTTTGAAAGTAAATTTTTCACTATTTATGGTCAAACTCCTATATAAAACTCCGAGCGTAATTTAGTACGATCAAATTAGGGCTGGCAATATGTTAACACGAAAAAAATAATTTCATAAAATTTTTCTCTAACTTTTTTATTTATGTAAAACGTTTAATTGTTATCTAATAATTTTTTTATTAAAAATGTTTGCTCTATCCCAAACCAATGGCGCGATCCGGATACTATGGCCGCGGCCGACTATATAAATCTTTAACACCAGGACAATAATTCTGAGTTTGAAACGTTTTCTTTGACAACGAAAATTACTATAATATTCATACAGAATATTATTTGAAACTAGCAGTAATCTTTTATTTTTTACTTCAATATGCATGGAGATAAACTATTAATAGATAATATTTCTATGAGTATATTTCCTATATTCCTATATTTCAACAACACCATTTTCCTCAACTTATGTACTGAAAAAAATACAGTATCATTTTGGATGTCATATAAACGATACATATACGTATATACTATTTTAAATACTTAATATATTATACATTTAATCAATATTTTGAATCTGTAAATATTGTACATAAATGTTTGGATCTGTTTGTTTTTATTGTACAATTATAAATAGTTTTAATTATTTTCAAAATCACCGTAAATACAGTATTTGTAAGATGGCTTGGATGACTAGAAATATTTCTGTTCGTATTTTTTATGCGTTTAATTCGAACTGTTTTCAACATTTGAAATATAGAGGTATTCTATTGGTATTATTTAAATATATTTTATGTTACACATTGTTTCTATTACTAAAAGTATAGTAATGCAGTAATTTATTGCACATATGTCAATCAATGTCATGATGATTCACAATGACATTGCTAATAGGTCTTCACTGTTTTGGCCTAATAGCATGGTGCTCTGTCATGCATGAAAATTGTTGTCCCTCTAACCTCCATCATTGGTTGAAGCCTGTCTTGGAGTAATGTGAGATAATTTGTACCATTTCATTGTTGTGTTAGCAGGTAGAAACCATAAGTTTCCACAGCCATTCATGGGTATTATCTCCAAGTTTCCCCACATTAAATTATTTTTGCTTTCTTTAACATTTTTTTATGTATTTTTTAAAACTTTTTGTTTATATTTTACAATTTATTTTAATGTATTAAATACTTAAAATTAAATTAATAAGGAAAATAAATAATTAAAATAAAATACTAAACTTAATACTTATGACGTATTAATCCTTACCCATCTCAGGAGTTTCTCTGGCGCAGCATTATACAAACTAACTTTTTTGGAAATATCCTACATATTGGATTAAACATTATTACAACTTCTGATTTGTTACTTGTGATTCTTGTTGTAACACCTATAAACATTAATAGATATTTGTTTTTCTTATTTAAAAAAAGTGAGAAAAAATACCTTAAAAAAAGCGAAAATAATTTATTGTGGGAAACTTGGAGATTACCCATTCATGCTATTGCTAAAGCTGCCCCAAATCATTATCATTACACTAGGGGAGTGTTTAACTGTCAGAATCACATAATGTAGGTTATATTGTTTCCCAGGGCCAGGTGGCCTACAAATTTGCAAATTGCTTCACCATTGTTTCATTGCAAAATAGAACCCAAACCTACATTTCAGGTGTCCAGTCCTTAACTTGATTACAAAAAACTATGCAATCATGAATGTTTTTCTTAGAAAGAAGGGGCTTCTTAGCAGCCTTGAATGCTTTTAATTTGAACTCAGTATGAAGCCTTCTTTGGATAGTCTGTTTTGATAATCTTACTGATAATTTGTTTAATATTATGGATGCAGATGCTATTAGCCTGTTGGGTTTGCAACACAGACTCTTCTTATCATTCTATTTATATTTGGTGTTGTCACTCATGGACGTCCACTTCTGGGTCTAGCCTTGAAGCATCCAATATCTCTGAAACATTATATTGTGTAATTAACACACTGTTTTGAAAGGGGTAATTGTAAACCAACATTAACTTGGCTCATTCCACTTTGCCAAAGAGCAATAATTTATGCATGCTTTATGTCAAGTAATTCTATCACAAATTCTGAACTAGTAATAATAAATTTAGTTAGGTATGCAGTTATACTAGGCTAGACAGAATAGAAATATATACCTACACTCAGTTATTCATTTTGAATAGACATCAATAACAAAAAATAAGAATGCATGTCATTGGCTGTTGAATGTTTGCAGTAGGATTACTATCTATATACAATCATGAAAATAAGTTTAAGACCACTCTTCAATTTATTCAGAAAAAGAGTTTTATTTAATTAAATGCAAACATGTGTCAAAATCACATAGGTATACAATATTGTAATGTCAATTCATATAATATCTATATATTAAGTATTAATTAAGTATCTTCTTAAGTATTAAGTATTAATATTTTGTACTTCCACCTTTTGCAGTTATGACAGAAGACGAATGTCTGGGCATTGATAATGCATATGAATGGCACAATTCCACAGTAATATTGTTTATCCAGACATTCTTAATTGTATCCACCAGCAACCTAGGATTCTTTTCTGCCACTTTGGCCTTCATAGTCTGCCATAAATTTTCAATGGGATTCAAATCCGGTGAATTCCCAGGCCACTGGAGAAGCTGAATTCCATTGACCTGAAACCATTTCATAGATTTCTTGGACACATGACGAGGCACTGAGTCCTGTTGAAACACATTGCATTGGTGAATAACTATATGCTGTAGTAGTTTTTCTAAAAGAATTTCTATGTAACTATCACTGTTTAATCAATGTTTTTGCTTTAAAAAAAGTAATCCCTGATTGACCAAGGCTGCTGGAGCATCCCCATACTTGTACAGTGAGGGGATGTTTAACAGTTTGAGTAGTGTACTTATTGTCATAACAGGCACCTACAGGGAGGCAAACTTTTGGATGAGCACTACCAAATTGTTCTATGCAGGTTTCATCTGACCACATTATTACAGATCACTGGTTGTTAGTCCAATGAATGTGCTGCTTTGCAAAGTCTAACTGTTTCTTTATCATGCAGGGTGTTGGTTTCTTGGCAGGTTTATAGGATTGTAATCCAAATTTTCTAAGACAAGAACAAATTGTTTGTACAGTTACATTAACACCTTGGTTTTAGAGATCAGCTTTAATTACTTTTGTACCAAGAAAAGGATTTACAATAACTGAATGTATCATCATGTTCAGATGTGTTATGGGGTGCTTCTGTACGTATAGAATCTTTGTATTCTCCTGTGTCTGCATATTTCTTCAACACATTGTGTACAGCAGTCTTTGAAATAGACAATAACCTTGATATTTCTCATTCACTTTTCCCTAGTCTATTGCACATAACAATTTGTGCATGTTTGGGTGGTGAGATACATTTAGCTTTTCCCATGCTTAAACAATAATGATTGTAAAATCAATGAAATACTGGTTATATAAATGAATAATATTCAAATGTGTCTTTGTTGTATAATTGGACATAAATAATGTCCAATGAAATTCATTTAAGAAATTTAGTGATATCTCTGCATCTACAAATACTAAGTACCATAGATATTAAATCATATTTCTATGCTAAGTACACTACAAAACAATCAACAGCACTTAATACCTTTCTATTAATAGCCTTAATGTGTTTTTCTGGATAAATTGAAGGGTGGTCTTAAACTTATTATTGTGACTGTATATATGTACATAACTATTCATTAAGGTATAAATAGGTTACAGCAATCTAAGCAGAATTTACTTGTAGGAATTGGTTAATTTACTTGAGTCAAGAGACTTGGCAGCAGCTGAATTATTGTTTGTGGCAAATATTTTCTTTCTAAGTTATCTTTCTATGAAATAAATTGTTGGACTAGCTTTTTGGGCACAAGCTATCTGTTCTTTGTGACAATTTAATATTGCCAATGAGTTGAATTGCTGTTGCATAGTGTTACTTCTCAACCATGTTTTCAGGCATCTTGCCATAGAAAATGACAATTCACTGGTTACTGAAGTTGCTGTCCAGCCTTGACAAGAATGACAAGAATCAACTTGCAAAGCCAAATGGTTACTAAAGAAATGATCATTAACTGTTGTTCTTGGGATAGTGTTTTAATTGTCTTAATCAGATGTCATCAAGCTGAATTGGTAGACAATCTAAATTAATTTAATCTGAGTAATTGGAACTAATAAAGTTCATTTCTGATGACAGCAAGTACTAAACAGGGTGACCATATATCCTTGAAATTCACTTATATACTCAAATTTGAAAATTATGTTGGAATATACTCGAATATACTCAAATTTTTATGTTTATCCTCGAATTTTCTTATTTATCCTTGAATTAAATAACTATTCATGCAACTGTTTTATAGTTTAGTACTTGATATAAATTTTTTATTTATTTAATTAATAAACTTTTACACTTAATTTATTGCACTCAAAATGTATTTGATTTTCACCTAAAATAAAAAAAAATGGTGCATGTGGTCTGAAAAAAATAGTTGAATTTTTGCCCTGTTCTTAAACAATAAATGTGGGATACATTTTATTTTTTTATAGCATATAACTGCAGTAGTGTTTGAACAATCGACTCTCACAACGTTCACACGAAGAAGTTCCTCAAAGACAAACTGAAGTAATTGGCACTGCATATCCGCATCTACTTTGTTTGTAAAAAAGTAGGCGATTGGCTGTTTCCACGAAGACTTTATACCCATAGCCATAACTACGAGTGCATCTCCAGCAAGTTCTTTTGATTCGACCCCAGTTCCGATGTCCACGAAGCCAACAGCTTGCTGATTGTGATGGTCCCACTTCACTCCATTTTTTATGGACATGGCGTCAATGGTCACGGCGCATATGTCAAACCGCCAGCCTTCATCGCCTTCTCTTTTTTCTTTGAGTAGTGAAAACGACTGCTTCGAAATGCCAGGTTTGCCATCGATACCCTGCATCCACCTAGAGAGAGAGGGAGAAAATAATAATTGATAATAATTGTCTAACAATGATTGTCAATTGAATATGTAGAGTAGAACGTTAATTATATATTAAAATATTTATTACAAGTTTAATAAAATAAACACACTTCCATATCTTAAACTTATATAGCATATATGACCTACAACAGGTGTTAGTAAATTTCAAATCGGTGAGGTATGTTATATAGTTCTATAAATCTTATTATCAATTGAAATCTATTGATATGAATTTAGCCACCAATAAGAATTGAAAAATCCAGGTCATGCGATTACTTGCCTGATCTAAACTAATCTAAATGGTTGAATAAATTTAGATTTTTTCGTTGTAAAACGTTGTACAAGAAATATTAGATTTTCATTATTTCACTAGTGAAATATTCATATACGCCTAGGTATTGATATTTTTTATTTTATTCGATAAACTATTACATAACTACTTTTCAATCGATAAATACAATTGAGAAGCTCGTACCTTCTCACTAGGCTACTAACTTATTTTTATTGTACATATCTTACAATTATTATATAACACAACACAAGTTACCATTAGTATCGCAACATGAGGTAGCTAGCACTAGCTCCGAATTTTATCTCATTTCATTCATTTATTTATTGAACAATGCGTATTTCTTAATAATAACAAACGTCACTAGACATGGTTATTGCACGAAAACGTTAATAGTTTTTATTATTATACTGCGGCATATGGGTTTAGTAGTTAAGCTAAGTTATCTGAAGATATAAGACGAAGCATTATATATTACATACATATATGTAGGCACGACTAATAAAAAATAACAAAAATTATAAAAAAACACCTTTTAAAAGGAATAAAGGCGACAAATCGAACGTGAAAACGTACAGGTAATATATATTTGTGAAATAGATTTTTTAAAACATTTATTTGACTAAAATACTTTTCTCTTGATAAGATGGCTTCTCCCTTTGCACATATACTTTAGTCAAATACATAAATACGCATATAAATCCAGTTAACAAATATATAATACCTGTACATTTTCACGTTTGATTTTTGTCGACTTTATTCCTTTTAAAAACTGTAGTTATTTTTAGATTAATAATGCTATAAGACGTACAGAGGCTGTAACAATGCGTAGCCTTTTTGAAATAATTGTTTAATATTATTATTTGGATTTCAAAATGAATTTACAATATGTAAGAAAGGGATATTTTTTTATAAAGAAAGAAAGAAAAGGCTGATCATACGACATCTATAAATATAACTAGAAACAAAATTGACAAATATTAACTTACTTTCTAAGTGTCCTTGGACTAGGCAAAGGAAAGCTTTTTCTGAGAAAGGTATATGCCTTTGGGCCATATAGTTGCAGCGTTAATGAAAACTGCCTGGCTTCAGGACTGTATGCTCCTTTTTTTCCGCGTTTGAAAAGATCAAGAGGAAGTTCTGCCAAAATAATAGTATAAAGAAAATAGATGTATGCATAAAATAGTCAGGATAAATAATCGCGTAATAATATCATACATATTACAAAGCATTAATTATGTGACACAATTAAATTACAAACTTATTATATTTCATGTACAAAAATAATAAGAAACAAAATCAAGATCTACAACAATTATTTCTTAAAGCTAAGTTGTCTTAAATCATATCTATGATTGTGCTTAAGCTTATGATACTAAGAATGTTTTTTGAAAAACTACAAACTACAGGAGGGCCCTGCTGCACCAGCAAGGCGGTGAGATATGATAATGGAACCTATGAGGCTGGGATCCTCTTGGAATTTGGGATACTCGGATATGAAAATGATTTTACAGTCAATTCTAAAAAGTGAGTATTTTTACCCCTCCTCTCCCCTTGGCCGTCTTACGACGATTTTTGATATAGGCCTTTCTACTGTTAAAACAATTACAAAAAGGGGGGTGGTTAAAAGATAAAATGCATTACCCTAAATTGCTTTACTCGGTGACTAAAAAACTTCAATTGAACTAAGAAATGTATTAGTTAGAATTTAGACTATGTTAACATATTGTAGGAAATGATTACATACTATTTAAATATATACCCTCGAGCCCCTCCCCTTCACGGACGAAGGGTACCAATATAATAATATTCTTTGATTACCTTTTGATTTTTGGCATTCAAAATTGTGCGTAGCTGCAATCTTCTTGTATCTAGCAAGATCGTCACTGAGGGATTTCAATCTCCTATTTAATCTACGCAGTTTTCCTTGAAGTAATTGAACATGTAAACTCTTTTTCACAACAAGACTCCTGAGGATAGTTGTATTTTGAGACATATGTTCAACAGGAAGAGAGCTGTAGCTGTGTTCCTGATAATGCAAAAAACAGGTTAAATATATGAAACCTAAAATGGGTATTTTTTAATTGAAGTATGTAAATGTTATTCAGGTATAAATTATTAATATGGTCACAAAGATATGTGAGAATTAATTCCTGTTTTATTGTGGATAAAAAATAAGATTGCTAGTCAGGAATAATATTTGATTGTATGACTAAAAGAGGCTTTAGTACTTTTATAGTCGACTAATTATGTATATACTATTAGTTAACTTTTTTGCACAAATGTCATGTGAGAAACCAATGTGATTACTTTTTTCCTTGAAATAAGCTATAACAAAACAATGGTGCATTCCTTCCTTTTGTTCCCCATGCACTTAATATTGTATTTAAAATTATTACATATATCAGAGCTGTAGCCAAAAATAGTCCCCCACGTTAATTGATTTACTACATGTATCATTATAGTTTACATGCATCACAATGTCACCAATAACAATTACTATAGCATAAACATTATTAACAACTGATATATATTTTCATAAAAAT
>JAYRBW010051102.1:0-11183 GCA_036023295.1 Invenusta paracnida
TATATGGGTCTTCCATTTTCTGTTAAGGCTAATATGAATTCCGAGAAGTTTGATGTTATCACAGTATGATGGGTTATAGCCACGTGCATGACGTAATAATGTTAGTGTGCAATATCTTTAATGTGTGGAGAAACTTTACGGACACCCTATATATATTAATGAAAGGTTCTCAGTCAATAAGAATTATTAAAATAAGTGTTTTTTGTTTAAAATATTCAAAAATAGTCATTTGTTCGACTAAATTTGGGAAATAATACAATTATTTTATTAATAAATTTGAATAATAAATATTATATTTTTATCCCAGTGATAACAATTATTAATACGTTAAATGAATAAATAAATGAATAATTTACTAAAAGATAATAATATGTATATAATATATTCACATTTCACGATAATCAAATCTGAAGATATCGTTATAAATCCAATGGAAATTTATGTATATGTACATATATATAGATGATAGATTTCCTTGTAAAATAGGTATGTAAATATGAAGAATTATGACATTTTAGTATGTTTTTAAATTTAGTTTTTGAGTATTCCGAATATCTGGATAGGCACGTATATAAATCGCCTTTTGTAGATAAACTTTACAATCCTTTATAATTGCATCGTTAATTTTAAAAGTTGACTAAACAATAGTATAAAAACTACTAGCTTCATCTCTCCGTAAAAATATATAAAAAGTAGGTATATATTTGAAGTGGCACTGTGCAAATGTGAGGTTCACTTTTTTCATTTATAAAAAATGTATTTACTACAACTATAGGCAAAATATTATTTTATTCGATGTATACAAACTTTAATATATAAACATAAGGATTTATTTTTGTTTTGTCATATTTTGACTACAACTATATGAGTATGTAAACATAAAAAAATTGGTCTATTTAATACACATATATTTTATATATACCGTATATATTTCAGGAAACACTGCGGTGATTATTGCACTATATAGTTTTCTGTACGCTATTCATTCGAGAGTGGCGTATATTTTACTGAGTCAGATTTTAATGCTGCGATTAATCGAAGAAATACGGCATTTAAATTTTACAATAAGGTCTTTTTGGTTTATTTTTAACAGAGAACAGTCTGTTAAGATTTATTTCTCATTGCTGCCAAGATTCGTAGAAGACAGCTAAATGATATGTATTTATATTATATAATGATGTTTTTACGTTTATTATTTACTTGTTTCCAAACTCTTATTTTTTTATTTCTAATTCTTATATGAAATGAAAAGGCAGTGATTAAAGTTTACGTACAGGAATAGTGCGTCAAATTTCTATAAAATTGTCTCCAAAAATTATTGTTCCTCTTTTAATGTCTTGGGTCTTTCGGGTGAATAGAAATTCTCCTTTTCTAAATGTGGCGCTGGGGGCTCTTTGGAACGCCATCTCTTCAGTAAAATTTCAAAAACTGACCTACTTTTTGAATATGAGAAGGGCACATCTGAAACTACACAGTCGTATTTCCATGATTCAAATCTAGCATGACATCAAAAGTCTTGTTCGCCACTACTTTCTTCACCATCACCCAAACCATTTCCGGAAACGTCTTGACAACCGAAGAGCTCGTCCAAGTTTAAAGTCTTGAATAATTATTAGGCCCATCAATTTGATTCTTATATTCCTAATAATTTTATAAGAAAAAAATTCGTGGCTTTAGACTCAACTTTGCTCTTCCTACAAGTAAATGATATTTCCTCATTTATCGATTTCGTTGCTTCTTTGCATAGTTATATTCCGGAAATTTTTCAACATAATTTTCTTTTCCCTCTTATCTTAATTATATTTATATACTAAAAATATGAACCAGTTTAGTATATTTTTATTTAGACGTCATATCTTTGCTTTATATTCTCTCTAAATTTCTTTATGCAGTTTTCCTTTTTCATTTAGAAATCCTATATTTTTATATATCTGAAAATTACATAAGATACAAAAAAATTATTTCAAAATATAAATTAGTTTTTAAATGGTAGCTGTTTAAAAAAGGGCTTTTCTTGAGTATTGTAATATATATATACCTGAACGTGGGGTGCTCGCATGAGCTAACAACCTAGACTACCGTAGGTTTAGATATATTTTTAATTCTCTTTGCATCTCTCTTTACGTTTTATCTGTGAGTGGGAAAATAATAAATCTATTTATTTCTTAGACGTTTAAACTATCGAATCTTTTGCTTTATTAAAATTAAAAGTTCTAGTAAATACAGTCATTCAAATAATTATCTTTATTTTAATTTTTATTATCCGATTTCTAATCAAATTAACTTCACTCAGGGATTATTTATCTGTGTTTTTTGAATTTGCAGTGATAAACTCTTATAGATTTAAAATATATATTTTGAAATTGTTCAAATCCCTCGCTTGTCTGAATTTACATTTATTCATATTGTTCCTAAACTGAATACCGTATTAGTTTGTCTAACGTACCATTTTCTTTCATTTATGACGCTCAGATATTTATTATAATTACATAATGTTCACGCAATTGACCATGACGTAAACATCGAAAGTTCAGTCTATTTAATAAAGCTATATTTTAATTTTATAAAATATGGTCTTCATTATCTATAACTCTGCTTGTTATATATTTCATAAATAGATTAATATTCATAAATATTAGTATGTCTCATACCTATCTATAACCTAGTTGTAACTACATAAAATATATCAAGAAATTATATTTCTTATCGAAAAATTACAAATAATTTTTGTTGCTATCCTAAATTAACACACAGACAATACCCTTAATATTTTGTTTTAAATTCCGAAGTTTATTTTAAATGACAATATATAAAAAGTAACCAATGCGAATCGTTTCAAATAATATATTATATATAATATTTTCATATGTATCACATAGCTTACATAAGGCTTCAAATCACTGTTCATAATCTTTTACCTTATATCGTAAATATATTAAATAGAATGACGCAACATGTTATTAACTTCACGTTAAGTGCAGTATTTACAAGACAATTATTTCGCTGGTTTTACACCCAAAATAAGTGCTAGACGATAGAGTTAGACCACAATATGGGCTAATTGAATCGATAAATTTATTAGGTAGATATGCACCAACAACCTACGTAATATTAAATAGATGTAGATTACTGGACTTTGCACATTGCCAATGTAATGAAACCAAACACCAACCCCCAAGGCAAAACATATTAAATACCTGTACATACATATTCACGGCATGAGACAGCCTGCCTTCAACCACATAGCGAATGAATATGATGTATAAGATTAGAATAATTTATTTCTACCCCACAGGCCCCAATCCCCCTCAATATAAGCAACGTTATATAGGTCATGAAAAAGGGGAGGGGGGTTGCTGTTAATGTTAAAGCAGGAATCGGCTTTATAGACCTACCCAAGTTATGTTGGAGTGCGAAATTCACTAAGAAGATGGTATATATAGGAAGCTATGTAGGTATCATTGCTAACTCGTTATATAGAAAAAGGGAACAAAGGCACTTGAAATGAATGGAGTTTGGGAGTTTGACCTCTTTAAATATGGGAAGCTAAACTATGACCCCTTTGTCAAATTTTTCTGCTTTATTCATCTAGGCGTAAATGATAGTTGGAAGTTTGTCAACTTTGTATAGTTCATAAAATAAACCAATTTATCGTTAGTAATTTATTTCACTTGATGATAAAAAATACAAAATATGTTCTATACATAAAAATTAATCAATATATATACAAAGATATATAAAGTAAAACAGATATCTATGGTTCTATATAATATAAGCTCAATTTATAACAAAGCATATACGCACTTATGCCTATTTTGGAACACAATGTTATATTTCAAATGCGCATTAGTAAATCGCGATGTAATTCCATGAAAATATTCGATACTGAGTGTATGTATATTTGGAATAATTATTATAACAATTTATTAAGTGGCGTAATAATAAATATAATTATAATTAGGTATAAGGAAGTTATATACCGTAGTTTGTGACCATTATTTATGTAGGTACTTAAATTGAACGATTAATAAATCTTTAATTAATCCCGGTTAATCGGTCAACTTTTTAGAAAACCATGGTAAATCTGAAATTATTTTTATGATTTGATAGATCAAATCTTAAAAATGTATTAATTCGCTATGATTTTCTAAAATGATTTAATTAATAAGGAAGGCGATGCACGTTGGTGGTACCTGTTAATATGATGGTTCCCTAATTGGTGTTTTAGAACTCCATGAAATAAGTTATAATTATATTGTATATAATATACATATATGTATAATATATATATATATATATTTAATATAATCAATTATATGCCATAATAAATAATATTTTCTGATATACTATAAATTACTTCGTTAATAAGATCTTTATAAATTGTTTCTAATTTTTATATGGGTGTCAAGACAAAACAAATGTACCTACTTATAGAGTTAAATATCTAGGTATATCAATTAAAATTAGTTATATGCGCATATATACAATCGTGGCAAAAATATTATACCCATTTATCAATTATAAAAAAATAGCATGATTAATATGAAGTAATGAAGTTTTATATTCATGTTTTTTTAATATTTAATATTTAATATTTAATATTTAATATTCAATATTCAATATTGTATATTTTTATACAAAAACAATGTACAAGATATAATTAATATCTGCAAATATCTCAAAAGATTACTGTCAATGTTCATAATCAATATTTAATGTATAGCCTCCTTGGGTATCATGAAGAGATTGGACACGGTGAACCATTGAACTAATTAAACTTCTTATATAATTAATTTTTTTTCATTAATTCTGTCCAAATGTAGGTAATTCAATGATGGATAAAATTCATGAGAGTTGATAGGAAGTTCAAATTCTCTTTGTAATTTACTTTCCATGAGGCCACAAACATTACCTATCGGATTCATGTCTGGACTGAACGCAGGCCACTCCAGACAAGCGATCTGAAGAAATGTACGAGTATGAGTTGTTGTATGTATGTAAGCATTATCTTGTTAATAAATACCACCAACTGGAATGATATTATTGAGCAGTAGATTATTAATTACTTATTACTTCATTATAAACATGCTATTTTTTTGTAATTGATAAACGGATACAATATTTTTGGCACGAATGAATATGTTTATATTAATATTTTATCTTTTCTTTTGTTCTCGTTTGTATGCTCTAAAGGTCCTTAAATTCTACCAAATGTTTATTGCTATTCGCTATTATTGCTAGTTGCTTAAATACAACTAATTTTGATTCTAGGAGAAATTAACGTTTTGTAATAATTATCTGAAAATTTGACAAATTTTATTTATATAGATTATATATTTTCTGTAGGATTCTTATTATAGGTATTGATGATCTAAAACAAACAATATATAGAAATGTAATATACCTCTAAAATTGAATCAAAAAGGATTCAAAATCAGTCAGATCATAATTGAAAAATATTATCATAAGGAGGTGAAATGACTTAAAGGTGTTGTATAATGGATAATTAGTATATTATGTATAATATGGAAATGTTTCAAAAAACTTGTTTGAATTATGAGCACTACCATTAGGATTATTTGCTTGTGAATGTTGAAAACTGTCAGTTTTATTCACAAGAGAATAACTAAAATCAGATAATGCATTAACATCTCACCTTTACTCAAAATAAAACAAAATAAAAGCTATTTTTACTGAGAAAGATAACATAAATATCTTTAAATAATATATTTTAAACATTTTCATGTCCAAATATAAACACATGAGTGTTAATAATTTATGCAGTGCTTTAATAAATTGAATATACATACTTCGTTGAAAGCACTCTATAATATTAAATTAATCATAATACAATAATGTTCCAATAATAAGGCTTCGTAAAAATAAAAACAATTGCTAAATGTAAATTAGATTTATCTATTAATGAATCTCTTTATATAAAATGTTCTAACCCTAGTCTTATTCTTAATTTATTTAATTTTGGTTACTCCTACGTTTTACGAGGGAAGTAAAAACTGTATAATTAATTAGATTATTTTATTTCACTAGTATATGTTCAGTTTTTTATATAGTATCTTGTATAACTACATTAATGTAGTTTTACAAATTCAGTTTGCCCGATGATGCTGATGGTTACAGCGAAACATGTGGCGCTATTAATAAATGATATTTTTATTGACTTTATTTGGGATTAAATGATAATTAATAACTCTAAAAAATTTTATGCGACTTTTTTGTGCACTTTACACATCACTTAAAAAGTTTTTGCTGGTAATTTTTTGTATCTATTTTCTTGTATAAGTTTTTTATCTATTTTAATGTAAAATCTTTTTTATGTATTATTTGTGGAAACCTAAAAATAAATATATATTTTTAGTTAAGCGCCTCAAAATAAATAAATTAAAGCATAGAATTATGATTTATGTTTATAATTTATCTCTATGAATAATCGTATCAGAAGTTTAACGTTTATATAAATATTATGTTTAGATTAAATGACTTTTTACCTCCACATAAGTGGTAAACGAAATGTTTTCATGTCAAATGATCTGTAACTAAAACCTAATCGAAGAAATCTGGCAATACAAGGGTTTTCCGTAGCCCTTTACTAAAAATAGATGTATATTTTGTCTATGGAATAGATTACGCTGAAATATTCTTTCAAAATGATCATTCATATTTATTTTTCTATGATACAAGTAATACTAGAAATTTTGATAATTCAATGCAAACATCTGACAATATCTATTATAAGAAGACGAATAATATTTATACAAATTATACATATAGGTACGTACCTACTAGGGGGTTATCCTGATTTATAAATTACCCTTCAAAATTTGCCGCGATATAACAATGATACTTATAAAATTAGTCAATATTTTCTTGGAACTTTCTGCTAGGATATCATTTTACTCAAACTATACCCGCTTATCCTATAAATAATTTGTTTCCGCTTTCTCAACAATAGTCCTTTTATAGGGTGATACTCCTCATTTATTTGCATAAAATAAAATACCCCTCTCACTAATTTATATGAGTAATTGTTCAAGCATCAAACATCATTCTATTTAAAGACAACTCTTTAGCATATAAATTTTTTCTAAAAATAAAACAAATACTTTTCTAATTCATTAAAGAATTAAATCAACAATTAATTATCATGCATTATTTTTTTAAAGAAATACCTTAATATTTTTTGCGAGCTAAATATGTTTTTATTTATACCATTTATTGAATTAATATGTATATATAACAAGAATTGGTTAGTTATTATTATTAGTTATAATATTACTTTTTATTTTCATTCATTTATTTGGTAACATTACATTATTAGGGGTGTCCATATTTTAGATTACTTTATAATATACATTTTAGGAGAAAATTTGGTTTTTTTATTAAACACATTTAATTTACATTTATTTTAACCACAATTTTATATAAATCTCTGTTGATATATATTACAATTGCTTACTGCGGATTCCAATACTTCTTGTTATCTACTTAGCACATGAGAAACCTTGTAAACTTCAATTTAATTGCAACCCTTGAGATACCATCTACTATTTGAAAAATATATATTTATCGAAATATTTCTGTTCCATTTACGCAAACCACT
Source organism: Invenusta paracnida (assembly GCA_036023295.1). NCBI lineage: Eukaryota > Metazoa > Platyhelminthes > Proseriata > Coelogynoporidae > Invenusta > Invenusta paracnida. The sequence goes on from JAYRBW010051102.1 coordinate 7,619, forward strand.
CTTCGTACCATTTTTAACCACACCTCAGATTTGAAGAATGTGCACGAAGAACATTCAATTCAAGTTAATAGGATGAAAAAATGCCAACATGCAAAATGGATTTGAACAAAGGGTATACATCGCTGTATAGAAGTAGAAGAAATAAATTAATCAAAAATATATATAAATAGATAATTTTCTATTCCCTATTGGGTAAATTAAATTGATGTGGAGAATTGGTTTAAAATTAATTTTAACTATGAATACATAATTCATTCTTCAACAACTAACCGAAGTAGCTCTGGTCAGAACATACATATATATACTGCATGAGATACAATTTAGTCGTAAATGCCTAAAGTGGTATATTGCAGTTTATTGTAGGTATATGTATATTTAAATATCTTTAGATAAGTATAAAAGAACATACGAATTAATTTTTTTTCATAATGAACAAATTTGACAAAAAACAAGAAATGAATATTAGTTACACAACTGGTAATTTTCTGTCTAGCTGTTAATTGACAGTTCAACGACTTGATGTACATGACCTCTTGATGTACACGACAACCGGGACCGACTTTGTTCGTGTCTGTGGCAAAAACATAGAAATTGAAGTTAGGCCGCATCTTTCTTTCTAACAATAAATTGAACTCATGTTATCGGTAATAAGTATTCCTAAACCCGGAGATGAAGTGGTTTCATCGTTGAACCGATGTAATTCAGTGAGTTTGAGTTGCAGGTGACTTCCGGCGAAATCTTCGACGATACCCTACGCGACATGAGAGACAAATTCTCATTTACATATACACACTTCAAGGGCGAATAACATCGCAAACGTATAATTAGAATCCCGATCTTTAACCTTCCCGTCTCATACCCGGAGAAAAAGATGAACGAGCGAATAAAGTCTGTCTTCCGCGAGCTTAAACAACCAATAAAGACGACTCATGAAACAAGAACTCTGGAAAACATGTTTATGCAGAAAATCTCCTGCAGACTGCAAGGTTAACGATTGCCCCATTGGATAGAGTCGCCTCTGCGGACAAGTCGCATTGGGCAAGTCCCACTGTGTCTACAAAGTCACTTGTAACTCCTGCTCACTCACCTATATTGATTCCACGGTAAGACCTCTCCATCTTCGGGTTGAGGAACACCGGGCTCACAGAGACGAACATAGTGGGCTTCCGTTCTCGAGAGTCGTTGAAATCGGAAATTAACAGCTAGAACCGAAACGAAACTACCTAAATGTTTTTTCATTATTTGTAGAAGATTTCTGTGTGATTTATTTTATTATAATCAATAATTATCCATTAAAATGTTTCTGTAATAGTTCAGTTCATTAAGTACTTTACCTTTACTCATATCACTTTGGTATAATTTTATTGATTGGTAAATAGCTTATATTAGTACGTAATCTCAATTAGTGATACTCCTGCTTTTGCTTCTCTTATAGACAATAAACTTTTGCATGTGATATTTGCATCTTCAATTTTAAGGTCTAATTTAACTTAAAATTCTTTTTTAAATTATTCATGTTTTAAATTCTATTAAAAACAGTATCGCTAGCATTCCCATTTAATTTCTATTAATTTTACGCTACGGAAGAGCTACATTTTCATATTACAGAATTATACACATATAATTATTACGCACAGTTCATTAAATAATTAATGCATACTGAATAATCAAACTGTATATATAAGTCAATGCATATGTATGTGTGAGTTGTCTTAGGCACGATTTTTACAGCCATACTAAATTTTTAATGAACAGATTTTCTATCATTTAAATCTTACTATACAACCGGGAAACCAAAAGACTTTTATAGTTAAACTTATGTTCCAATTTGTTATTAGAAGTGGGTTTTTGTGAGGCTTTTGAATTTTTATTTCACTGAAATCACTATATTTTGAAGCAATATGATCCCCAGATTATAATCCAATGAGGGAAATTTGTTGAGAAAACAATAGAGGAGACACTAAACGTTTTGTATTTGACATTGGTCGGACTAATCTAATAGTCTTTTTATGACGGTAAAACAGCCACGTAACTAAATAGGAATTTGTTATAACTAGTTATCTATTTAATTTCAAAATCTAAACTTTGATAGTAAATTTAATTATCTTATTACATTTACTTATATTATTCACTTAGCGAATGCTGTCGTAAATTAGGGATGTTAAATTAAATTAAAATTAAAAATTAAACCCTAATGTTTACCCAACACTTTCTGTAGTCATTTACTTGCCTTGCTTTGCTTTAGAAATATGCATATATATATATATATATACTCTTATATAATAAACTATGCTCTACACATAATGCTAAGGTTTGACATCAGCTCACTAGTAAAATAAGGTTAAAAGGCAATAGCTAAATAAATGAAATATATTTCCAATTTTTCGAATAACTGAATTACTAAAATGCATTGGATCACTGTCTGTGCGATCATGTGTGCATATGTCAATTCCTTCTTTGATTAAGAGCTATTCAAAAATTCAGAAATAATATATACACTTTTTAAACTCTACACTAGACTGTTTTATAAAGTCGTTTGTTCAGTCCGTATCACTAGGAAGTTTAATTTAGTCATGTTGCGTCCAATTATAACTATTTTGCAGTAAGTTCTATTTTCTTCTTATTCTATTTTATTGTGTTTAATGCTACATAGGGAACAATACTCTTATACATATATTAAATACTCAATTTAAAAGTAAGAGAAAATGAAAATGAAAAATAGCCTGTTTTACCTTTGGCATGAATCCAAACTGTGGCTATATCAAACAAATAGTAAGCTAAATTAAATAAAGTATATGCAGGCATACGAATATTACGCTAATTTATAAATACTGTCAGAATATTCATGTACACATTTAATATATGCTTTTTTAAAACTCAAAATGAAACATTTAAACAGTAGATGAATTATTGTACATTATTCAGATAAATATTTATTACAATTTTAATGTAGAGAAGGCTGAAACATGTCGTTTATTTAGTAAAAGAAGTTGTCTTTACTATTTATGTTTTGAATCAACCAAATATGCATTTTACAGGATTATACAGGATTATTATAACATTAAAATATTAAATAAACGTACGGTTGGTAAAACATCAAAATAGAACAAAACCTCAATAAAGGTTATGATTATGTCAAATTATGTCAATTTATTTTTGTAACTGAATTTAAATATTTAGAACTTTCTTTACCTATTCGAATAGTCCAAAGAATGAGTCTTATATATTTCTCATAACATGTAATCAAGACATTGGCATTTTTCATAGAAGAAATCCAGAAATTAGTAAAAAATATATTCATATATATTAATTCTCAAAAATGACGTTGGATTGAAATAAACCTAATTTTACAAAAAATGTAATTGCACTAATTTAATTTAATCTTATTAATCTGTTGCACAAGATTCTGGAAAGCTTGAACCTGCCTCTCATTGGCCCAAGAAATTTGTTCTAATTTTACTATTATAATTTAAATAATAATTTGCATCTACACTGTAAAAAAAATTTACGTCAAAAACGTAAATTGATGGCATCGATGCCGTGAAACAATTTGCCGGCATCGATG